>MJUT01031499.1:846710-865320 GCA_002080005.1 Gigantidas platifrons
GACATAAAAGAGTTACACATATATATATTTCTTAAAGACATAAAAGAGTTACACATATATATATTTCTTAAAGACATAAAAGAGTTACACATATATATATTTCTAAAGACATAAAAGAGTTACACATATATATATTTCTTATTACAAAAAAAAAATCCATATGTATTAGATTTTTAAAAGACATGATTGATCTGTAAAATACTAAGTATATAGAAAAAATAATTTCAGAGTTTGTATGTACCTGACCCCTCCTTCCAAACCTATAGCTGGATGGACCACAATAGAGAGATTCCATTTTTGGAGGCAACACCCATGATACATGTGGGTATTGACCCCCTGCCACCTCCACTGCCACCCCCTTTACCATCAGACTGGCTTCCCCCACCACCACCACCACCACCAGATGAACCACCGCCATTGCCACCAGATGAATCGCCACCTCTACCACCAGAGCCACCTCCAGGGGATGTTATTCCCCCACCTCCGCCAGAGGTAGAGGAAGAGGATGACGAGGAAGCTCTCCTGAGAGCCAAATTACTACAGTCTATGGCCAATAGGAAGATACAATTAGTTAAAGAGGTAACTATTTATCATTCCGTGTTATTTAAAATCATTTTTTAAGATCTGCCAGTCAAGTTATTCCATTGTAATGTTCATTACAGAATCGGGGCTGTCGTGGTCATGATCATATGATAGTTGGATTTACATACATGCTCTACCCTTGTTACATCTGTCAGAGCTATCAATATAAACATTTGTAAAACTTCAATTTTAACTAATTTTTTTTCTCACAAGTTTTTATACGCCCGTCTCGAGACGGGTCGTATTATGTGATTGTGTATGGCGGGCGGGCGTCCACACAGGTTTCCGCACAATAACTTTAGTTCTGTATATCGGATCTTTACCAAACTTGGCCACACGATTCCCCTGTGGAAGAGGAAGAACCCTATTTATTGTGGGGTCATTAGGTCAAAGGTCAAGGTCACTGTTACTATAAATATAATTTTGACAACAGGGTCGTTTCCGCACGATAACTTTAGTTCTGTATATTGGATCTTTACCAAACTTGGCCACATGATTTCCTTGTGGAAGGGGAAGAACCCTATTTATTTTGGGGTCATTAGGTCAAAGGTCAAGGTCACCATTACTATAAATATAATTTTTGTCAACAGGGTCGTTTCCACACGATAACTTTAGTTCTGTATATTGGATCTTTAACAAACTTGCCCACATGACTCCCCTGTAGAAGGGAAAGAACCCTATTTATTTTGGGGTCATTAGGTCAACGGTCAAGGTCACCATTACTATAAATAGAATTTTTGACAACAGGGTCGTTTCCGCACAATAAATTTAGTTCTGTATATTGGATCTTTAATAAACTTGGCCACATGATTCCCCTGTAGAAGGGGAAGAACCGTATTTATTTTGGGGTCATTAGGTCAAAGGTCAAGGTTGCCATTACTATGAATAGAATTTTTGACAACAGGATCGTTTCCGCACGATAACTTTAATTCTGTATATTGGATCTTTACCAAACTTGGCCACATGATTCCCCTGTGGAAGGGGAAGAACCCTATTTATTGTGGGGTCATTAGGTCAAAGGTCACCATTACTATAAATATAATTTTTGACAATAGGATCATTTCCACATGATAACTTTAGTTCTGTATATTGGATCTTTACCATACTTGGCCTCATGATTCCCCTGTGGAAGGGGAAGAACCCTATTAATTTTGGGGTCATTACCATTATACCGTTTGATAATTTATATAGACGGGCGTATTTTGTGATGCACACATTTCTTGTTTGAAAATATGAAAGGTAGCAAAATTGGTAATTGCTGTCTGCTAGTATTCTAAAATTTGAGGCAAGAGATATTAATTTGTGAGCTGTTGCTCCATTGTTTTTTTTTTATCCTGTATAACATTATAGGGATTCATTTTCACAAATTTATACAATTTTCTTTTTTGTAGTGTCAATCAGAAGGCTCGTCCCCTGTAACACCAAGATGTCAGTCGCCCAGTATCACAGAGACCAACAAGACAAAGATAGTAGAGTCTAAGCCTATAATAAGAATGAAGGTAAGTATGTATTAAAGAGGGTTAGGGTTATGAAGTTTAACACCACTTTCAACAATATTTCAATTAAATCGTGGTGGTCAGTTTTATTGATGGAGGAAACCGGAGAAAACTACTGACCTGCCACAAGTCACTGACAAACTTGATCACATAATGTTGTATCAAGTGCACCTGGCCTGAGTGAGATTCAAACTCACAACGTTAGTGGTGATAGGCACTAATTGCACAGATAGTTGTAAATTGAATTGATGAACGTCAAATCAAATTGGCAGAAATTCTCGTGGAGAAATTTAGCCAACTGATTAAACAGGCTATGAATAGGAGAAATCTGTGTCCACACTTGTTTGTTTATAACTTTATTATACTTCTTATAGGTACCTATCCATCCACCAGTCATTATTAACCTAAATGAGGATACCTCAAGTGAAGAAGACGAGGACAGAGGTCAAGAATTAGAACAAAGGGCACCTGTTAGGTCCTGTACACAACATCCTGTTAGTGCCTTACTTGGAGGATTAGATTCTTTTCTTAAGGAAGCAAGGAGAAATTCTGAGGTTTGTACATGTATATGATAATTTAGAAGATTTCAATTCTTCTTGACTTGCATTAATTGTATCATAAACAGGGAAATGATAGCTATATGTAATTATGAAAAAGATTTTAAACACAATCTATTGCAAAATTATATCTGCATTGAATTATGATACTCTTATTAGATTCTTGTTATCTTACATTAATTTATTGTTATCTCACATTAGATTCTTGTTATCTCACATTATATTATTGTTAGATCACATCAGATTCTTTCTCACATTAGATCCTTGTTATCTAACTTACTTATATTAGTATAAAAACAACTTTAAGGTCTATTGATTTTATGAAATTCAAGAAAATGTTGTTAGTGAATTAAATTGTTGATCAAGAGTTATATAATTGCTAGATCTTCATATTTGACACTATTATCAACTGTGTTGAAGATTTTTGTGATTTTTCTGCCTTAATAAATACTGTTTTGAATAAAACAGTTGAGGTGTTGAGTTTGTTATCGTTCAGTGTTTAATGCCACTCTCAACAATATTTCAGTTATATCATGATGGTAAGTTTTATTGGTGGAGGAAACTGGAGTACCCAGAGAAAACCACAGACCTGCCGCAAGTCACTGACAAACATTTTCACGTTATGTTGTATCGAGTACACATCACTATGAGTGGGATTCAAACTCATAATTTTAGTGGTGATAGATGTAAACAAAAAATTGTTGTTGCTATAATTGATTTTATGCATGTGAAAATATGTGGAGCATTAGGCCATAAAAAGTTAATTTCTTGGTTCTCAGGCCCGCCCGCATGTGGAAATTCATCGCCGCATTGCCGATTTTATTGCAAAAATAGTAAAAAAATAAATAAATAAATGCGGTAGCGCTGTTCGTACGGAAAAAACAACTGCATCCGTTTTTTCTCTTATATCACGTGGTCGGTGAAACGCTTTAAAACGCATCATGCTTAAATGAGATTTAAAGCATCGTTATGACAATGTATAAATAAAAAATGTGTTTCCGTTTGACATTTAGACAAAATGTCAATCGTTTTTGTGCAAATTCGGCACAAATGTTTGCCAGTTTTACCAGGGAACATAATAGGGGGCTTCTCCGAAGCTTGTACCTTATTGGAATTGTTTACAGAGATAAAAAATGGTACGTTGGGACCAGCGGATTGGACGTTTCCATAAAAATTAACCACTTGTGATGTTTCTGCCACCATCGGAAGAAATCAAATTGAAATTTTCAATAAAGTAAAGAAAAGATTTATACATTGCCATATTTTTCACCAAAAAAGAAAAAAAGAAAAAATGCCTCCCTCATCACTTTTTACAGCATTAAAAGGATAAAAAAAATGCCGCCCTCCCTCATCAATTTTGACAAAAAAGGGCCTGAGAACCAAGTAATTAATTTTGCATGGCCTTAGGTGAAGGTCAAGATTTCAGGTGAACATTTTTATTTGGCTTATACTCTTTCTTTTTTTCCAACAGATGTTTTATCTACTTTGTACTTTTGTTTTTAGCTTCAAGAACTGAAAACACATGAAAATCAGGTAACAACAGGTACCAGGCAAGACAAGATAGCAGCTAAAACCATGAATCCAAGGTCAGCTGAGAAAGACAAAACAAGACAAGTTGTACCACGAGTTGTAAATCCTATGCAAGCTATGAAAGGCAAAGCGAGACCAGTGAACGAAGAAATGTTAGGAGAGAAAGGCAAACTAAGACAAATAAATGTTGTAGATCCAATGTTAGAAGAGAAAAACAGACTAAAACAGCTTGAAGATAGCATTGCTAAACAGAGGTAATGCATTTGTTCATGCACATATAGATTTTTTTTTATATGGAAATCACATAATTTTTGTCAAGATTCCATTTTTGGGATATTTCCTGCTATTATGGACATATTCTACCAGCATGCTTCGTAATAATTTCAAATTGATGAGTATATTATTCTATGCTTTTATAAACATGGGCATTGAGTACAATTTGTATATTTTTTTCTGTTCAAAAACCTAGGTTTTCTCCAGCGAATTATTTTGTAATTTGGACACCTTTATGATATTAAATGAAAAAATAAATTTAAATTTTGATGATTTTCAATTTTGTTTGTTCAGAAGGTTCTTAATCTTGATCACTAGTTATTTTGGTTCCTAGGAAGTTCCTACACAGACCTTCTCTGGTTCCAATCACTACATATGGTTTTGTATAGTTATGTCCCTTTAAACTAAATGGAAAATATGAAAACGTTGTTGTTGAACTTTTTTCAAATAGAGAATCATGTTAAGTAGAATTCCAGTCTGAAATTTTATTTCACGAAATATATACAACTACCTGTGCAATCAGTGCCTATCTCTACTAAAGTTGTAAGTTCTAACCCCATTCATAGCAAGGTGTACTCGATACAACATTATGTGATAAAGTTTGTCAGTGACTTGGGGCAGGTGGGTAGTTTTCTGAGGGTACTCCGGTTTTCGCCACCAATAAAACTGACCACTACAAGACTGAAATATTGTTGAAAGTGGTGTTAAACACCACAGTCATAACCCTACTCCTTCTCTGGTTCCAATCACTACAGAAGTTTTGGAATTATATCCTTTCAAACTGAATGAAAATTATGATACTGAATTTGTTGATTTTTTTTTCAATTAGAGAACACACGTTAAGTAAAATTAGTCTGAAATTTTACTTCACTGATTTATAGGTATATTTGGTGACAAAAATATAGTTTGCTATCTTGATTAAAATTTGGTCTTAATGATAACTTTTGTGAACATTATTAACTCCATTCAAAAGGTTAAAAGTCCAATTTGATTTATTTTGCAGAACTGAAATATTAAGAGACCAGGGACAGTTTAAAACGTTACTCAGTAAAACAGCCAAGTTACAGAAGAACATGAAACAGTCACAAGAGAAAGTTAATGTACTTAATGAACAACTGTCTAAAGCTGAGAAATCATTATCGTACTTTAAGGAACAGTTTGAGAAGAATAGACAACAGGTAAAGAATACGAAAGTAGATATCTAATTGAGAAAACCCAAGGTTTCTGAAATAACCTTTATCATGTATGCTCAAAATCATAGTGTTTGAAAGACCAGGGCTCACCACACATACCGTCTTTATGTGTCTATTAAACGCACTGGTGCATAGAACGCACCCCCTTTCCTCCCCAAAAAATCTGGGAAAATTCTAGTTCCTATCTATAGAACGCAGGAAATTCAGTAAAAAATTCACGGCAGAAATCCTCGTTCAAACGGCAAAATACTGCTTACCACAGATCACGTATTTGTTAATCCATGTATTTTTGATAAATTTCAGACAGGGAAATGTTAAATTAGTTTTGTTAAAAGAGTTTAAACCGATTATTCTACATTTTGCAAGCGAAAATTAGCTGTTTTGTGAATGCAGGAAGTTTATCGGTAATGTTTAATTTGAAAACAAGTTCAAAACGGCAATGAAAATGATACGGATGGAGCAGTTGATTTTTTTGTCGTTCTTTACGTGAATTATGGTTNAGATAGGCAAGCTTGGGTCAAGCTTGAAATAGGAAGTAATTACGATCGATTCAAAGAAAGTGAAAACAATACAAAAGTAATAACATTAATTAAGACCTGATCAAAGAGATTATAATTTCTTTTGAAATGTACTCATATTGTGCCACTGTTACAATATATTATATAATATTGACAGGTGTCCCTGAAAGTTCAATTATCTTTTCACACCTTGTTATACAATATACTGTCCTTGACCTTGTCAACTGCTGAAGTGCTGTAAAATCGATAATTCAAACAAAGGTTCAATACCCAAACACAGGTAATTTCACCCCAGGAAAAAATAGATTGAAAAAAAGTAAAATATCACACCTCTGATAGCAAACATTTGACAGTTATTCCTGCATTCGTATGGACAATTAGTTCCGAATAACGACACCAATGTACATCTATGATTATTGACAAACATCGAGAATATTTACATACCTTTCAAAAAGTCAATGAAAAAGCAATAAATGTAATTTTTATATAATTTTATTTTAAATAACACATATACAGTCAAATCCGCTTATTTGCATAGAGCAAATGTCAGAGGAAAATATCCGATAATCCCTGATATTCTTAAACCCGATTGACGTATTTTTATCAAAGGGAGATAATGCAGTCCTGCACATGACATGTTGTTTACATATATACACATGTACATTGTATTAGTGGTAAGTAAGAGATCACGTGATAGTTTAATTCTGTGATACAAAAAATGTAATGTGACAGACAACTTAAATAAAAAAAATTTAACACAGATCGTTTTTATAGATTTTTTTAAAATAAAAAGTTAAGAAGTTTTTGTTTCTACTGTAACTTTTACAAATTGCATATAAATAGATGACCTTACGATGAACTCTACCTTGTGATGATCCTGAAATATTTCCAAAACTTACAGAAAACTTTTATTTAAGTTGTTGACTCATATAAATCACAAATTTCACAACTCAATTTCATACCAAAAAAGAAAAAAACACGCCATATCTAGAAAATATTAATTTTCTTACCTGTCAATGTCAATGTCATGTAAAATAAAAATGACGGACATAAACAATGAAAAGGACGCTATGAACAATATTAGCATAAATACATGTAAGAAGATACCATAGGAATGAAATAATGACTTAATTTTATTTTTTAAACATAGGATTATAGAATGAAATCACGTGAATCATTGAATATCATTTTCTGGTGGAAATAAAACAAAATTGGCATGTCGAGATGACGAGAATTATACCTTGTACACGCTCAAGACTACGTGCAAAAGCGTGACATAATATGTACATTTTTTGTACATCAATCATTTCAAATAAATAAATATGAACAAACATTTTTATAAACTTCTTTATTGAATAAAAATACAATAGTGAATAATGAATTTGCTTTCAATATTTAGCCACCATGAGCCTCTAAATTTCCACTTCCTGTCAAAATATAGAAAAATATTCGATTATTACGATTCTTGCCAACTTTTTACCTGGATTTCCTCAACCATATACCCGATATATTCACCTATCCGATATGCAAATAAAGATGTTTTTTTTTAATAAATAACACAAGAAATGGTTTGGTGTTTTGCAAGCATATCCATTTATCCCTAATATTCTATTATACGATATTCGAATACGTGGAGTCTACTGTATAATGAACACAATTAATGTTATTTGAACAATAATTCACCGATCATTGGGGATATTGCCGTCCGTGAACTCGAAGCTATGCTACCGGCAACTCTCTGCGTGACCTGAAAAAAGTGTCTGATACTTGCTCCTATGCATAAAACGCACCCCACCTACAAATTATCCTTTTAAAGCTTAAGACCGCGTTCTATACGTACCTAAAAACGGTAGTAAAAACAGGGCGACTTGACTTCTCTCTCAGTTGACTTTAGGGTGAAGTGAAGGAAAATTTGGGAGACTCCCGAAAATCGATAACAATTTTAACGTTTCTTTCCCCACTACCGCATGTTCCCCTACCTTTCAAAAAATGAACATGCAGCACAACGATCTTAAAAAGGATGCAATTAACGAGTTAAAACCCTGTATGGGTCAAATTTCAGGAGCATGGGAGATCCTTTTACGTGAATATTGGAGAAAAAGTATGATTATTGTTGAAAAAAATACTGACTTGAAAAGACTGACAGGGTGACTAAAACTTCGCTTTTTGACAGAAATTGGGCGATTTCATTGAAACCAAGGTGAAAAAGTTGCCTACTTCGCCTGGTTTGGTGAGCTCTGAAGACAAATAATTTTTTAATTTTTGGGAGCAAGAAAACCAAAGGACCTAAACAGGATAGACAAAATCAAGTAAGATCACCTATGTTGATACATATGTATGTCTTAATAACAATAAGAACATTTCTTTAAAGACCATTTAAAGAGAAGAAAACACAAGAATTAACAAGCGAATTAGACAATGTTTGACTACTGCATTAAGAATATGTTTTTTAGCAGACAAAAAATAATAATTGACCAAAAATAACTTATACAGTGAAACCTGTCTTTTTTGAACTTCTGCATTAGACAGATGGTTTCTTAGACCAAAAAAAAAATATGTGTGTTTAGGGTTTCATCCCTAAAAAAAATAGGGTAGGTAGGTAGAGAATTTTTTTTTCAAAATATTTTTACATTAAGTTAATGGAAAAGAAATACAAAGTTTAACACTGCTTAAGCCAAAATGGCTATGAAAATGTTGGATTAGGCATTTTTGAGAGCAAAAAAATAGGGTAGGTAGAGAAACCCTAAACACACATTTTTTGTTGGCCTTAATACAAGTTTGATTACTATGATAAAATGTATTGCAGAAAGAAATAAAAATTAAGGTCACACACTACATGATATTGCTTAATAAAGGTTGATAAATCAGTGCTGACTGCAGGGGCGGATCCAGGATTTCAAGTTAGGGGGGGGGGGGGCTCTTAAAATAATCGCGCCGAGCGGAGCGAGGCACGAATATTTTTGGGGTATTTCGTGTAAAAAATCACAATTTTACCCCAAAAAAATCATACTTTTTCCAATTTTAGTGGGGGGCGTGCGCCGGGTGCACCCCCACACCTGGATCTGCCCCTGGACTGTATATATATTAATGTGTTTTAGAAACTATTGACTTACCAGTAATATGGAATATTTTGTCCATACACTCTAAGTTTCAATTTTATATTGTTTTATTTGTTCGTCCATACAGTCAATCTGCCTTGAAGGAAAATCTCATTTTTCAAATTAATGAATAGTGCATATAATTTTAACTTGTATATAAAGGGCACTTTTTCAGGTTTCCTTGAGTGTCCTTTAGATACAGGTTTGACTGTCGCTGTACATATACATATTTAATTGATAGTTATTTCATTACATGTTTTAGGCTTGTCTGTTCAAAGAACAGGTTCAGAAAAAAATGATGCTGTTCCAAGAAAAAGAGAAATTACTGATGGCCATGGGACAGAGGTTATTTGGTGCCACTTACAAACCAAGATCAGTGGTGGCTAAACCTAGTGGTAAAAATAAAGTGGCAGACCTCAGTGTTACTGTTATAAATGAGGTTAGTTTAAAATCTAGGGGTTAGGGTTATGGTGTTTAATGCCACTTTCAACAATATTTCAGTTATATTGTAGCAGTCAGTTTTTTATTGGTGGATGAATCTAGAGTACCTGGAGAAAACCATCGGCCTGTGGCAAGTTATTGACAAACTTTATCACATAATGTTGTATCATGCAAAATCTGAAAACAACCATCGTCTTACTTAATTAAGTGGTCAAAGTAATGTAGCAGTTCTTATGCATGAATTCCTCCAAACTAATTTTCTGTTTTATTGAAATCTTCATTTTTCGCTGAGTTGCAACGAAGTTGCAGTCGGCTAATGTTTTGGGCGGGCGGGTGTATGTTAGCCTATCTTCGTTAATGCGATAGCGCTCTTAGTTTTTGGCCGATCAACATAATTTTCGGTAGGAAGCATTATTACACTATTATTTAGAGGGTGTTCGAAATTCAGATTAGTCAAATGTTTTTTTCTTGTAAAATCATGGTTTTTTATAGAAAAGGTACATATTTTGAGAATTACACATTTCTCTGAAACTACAAAAGATAGAAACTTAATATTTGGTATGGGTGGAGATGTCAATGTGAAGTTGTGCATTCAACATTTTTTATCCCCGGGGCTCAGCCCCACCCCGCTGGGGAATTTGTTTTAAAAAATGTGACAGAGATCCCCACCCTAAACCATATAAATTTATGATCAGGGTGACTAGGCAAATTAAATGCATTATAGCTCAGGCCCTGGGGTCATACCCCACCCCCTACCCGAAGTGAACTTTTTAATGGTTGAGATCCCCACCCCTAAACCATATATATTTATGATCAGGGTGACTAGGCAAATTAAATGCCTTATAGCTCAGGCCCCGGGGGAGGGTCATACCCCACTCCCTACCTGAAGTGAACTTTTTAATGGTTGAGATCCCCACCCCTAAACCATATATATTTATGATCAGGGTGACTAGGAAAATTAAATGCCTTATAGCTCAGGTCCTGGGAGATCATACCCCACCCCCTACTTGAAGTGAACTTTTTAATGGTTGAGATCCCCACCTCTAAACCATATATATTTATGATCAGGGTGAATAGGCAAATTCAATGGCCCAAGATTTTGACTTGCAACTCGGCTGTTGCATCTCTGATGCTTTCTCGATTTTTTGTGTGTGTTTTAAAACATGAACTTCATGAGGATTATTGTCTGAAGAAATTAAGATCTACCCTCGTCAATTTATGTTCAGGTTTATCACTATGACTTTATCAATTAAGTGGCATCCAAAGAAATTAAGGTCTACCAGCATCCAAGTAAGTTCTGGTTTACCAATGTGACTTTATGAGAGTTTCAGCATCTGTCATATGATCTTATGTAGACAGCAGAGCAAGGCAATATAGGCATAAGAAAATACAATAATTTGTTCAATCAGTGTTGATGATATGAAATAACAGACAAGTTAGTGACAATTTTAAATAATTTAATTTTCATTTTCTAGATCTAGATCAGCACTCCCACTACTTTCAAATTAGAAAGAGAAGTGACTTCTTTTTCAGGGAGCTCACAGGGAGAAGTAGGAGACAACAGAGAGAAGTGGGGAGACTTCTGGGAGAAGTTAATTGCGATTAATCGAAACATTGTTTCGCGACCCCTCTTACATTACCAGGGGTGTGGAAATATTGAAATATTCTACTTGTCCCCGGGCAAGTTATCTGAAAAAAGTTACTTGTCCTGTTTTTTTTTGTTTTTTGTTTTTTTTTATAAACATTTGATACTTGCAAACACAGTTGCTAACTAAAAAAAGTAAATTGAACTTGTTTATATTTTCTATTACATCATTGCTAAAATTTGAAATGCTAACACAAACATCCCTGTCTAAGTGATCACTGCCCAAATGAAGACCATTTTAAATTTGAATTTCATATAGGAATGTGCAGTCAGAGAATATCCGGTTGTTTATAAATACAAAATAAGCTGTATTGAAAAAAATTCTCATATCAATCAAGTTAATTTTGATTAACCTTGACTATGGCTTTATCCATCAAACCATTTTAGCCATGGGCATGGGAAGATAAGTATCCATTCTGTCCACGATTTTGCAAAAAAAAAAAATTAATTAATGATTTCTGGTCAGCAAAATCAAAATATTTCCTGTACGGCTGTAGATATTGCAATATGAGACAATATCAGAATCCAGCAGTAGCCATGTGAAATTGGCTGGCCACTTTGACTGAACAGTCTGTTGCCGCTGTTGGGTGTTTTTCCACAAATTATGTGTCTTTTCCCGCTAGAGTTTACCGTTTGTTAACTTTCTCATTGTGAACAGAACCTTTCCAGCCTTTTTTTTTATTATTAAATATTTATCCATTGTAACGACTGCAACCCGATTTGTATTATACAATGTATGTTCACGGATGTTAGGCCCTGTTTTTTTACGAAAAGCCATGGACAAGCAAGGAAACGTCACATTCGGAACATCAATAAAAACCTGTTACACGATCCCGGTTTTCGTTAAGTAAATGCAGTACAATTATCATTGCAATCGGGTCGTAATACTCAACTTAGAACTTGTACAATTCTGGTTATTTTTAGCTGCTTTCGGAACACCACTGACGCGATGGTTTCCAATAAAAAAAAAACATAAAACATTTATATAACCGTCAATATTTTACGATATATCATTTGAGAAATTGTCTTTCCAGAATACTTTAATAAGAAATTATTTTTATTTGTTAATATTTACTTGTCCCCGGACAAGCTAGCCAGGAAAATCTACTTGTGCGGCAGGTTCTATGTACGAGTCGGGCATGGCAATTCCACACCCCTGATTACCCTGCCCAAATTTAGTAAATAATTAAAAGGCTGTCTGAACTGATTTGTTCTGGGTTTTTTTTTTATTCATAACTACCTTAAGGACATCTATTCAATGTCACATTTTTTATTTCTGTCTACCTTGACTATTGGAGCCTTGCATACCAGTGATTTTTATATGTAACCCCCCCCCCCTTCTGCTTCTGTCGATTAACCTTTTTTTCCTTTTGAAATATTACTGTATTATGACCACACAAATTGTAATAACTCATGATCATATCTGTGTGATCTTCAGCAGAAGAACGATGTCTCTTTCAATTTGCTCAATGGTTCAACTATATTTAGCTTGGGAATGAAAATATAGCACAAACGTAAATTGCCACTGTCATTCAAAAGCTGAAGAAAGTAAAGGCTGTGATTATTATTTGCCAGACCTCAAATCAGATTGCAACAACGGAGGAAAGCTACTGTAGTTCCAAGTTTATTTTTAATTGGATATATGCACATGTCTGTTCGATAGATCGTAATATATATTAACCCGTTGTCGAGTATAAAATACCAATGCGGATGGATAAAAATCTGAAGCATCTACGTGCATTTCAACAATATTTGAATTGCAATCTTCGCATATATGAACATATTTGATATGAGAACCATGATTTTATGTCATAGAAATGAGAAAAAATAAATCAAAAGTTCGTTTTGTTGAAAGTGGCTGCGGACAAAAAGTTTGGTCATTATTTCCGGTAGCACAGTACCGCATTGCGTCCCCTTACCAAAATGGCGCCATTGTTGTTTGTTTACGAAAAAAAAATACAAATAGCTTTCTTTTAAGCCGGGCATATATAAACAGTAAACAAAAGATCTAATGAACGAAATTAAAGTTTCTATCAACCGTAATGGATTACTTTCCAAGAAAATCACTTTCAAAATACTTAATAACAGATAAGATAGATTTCAATAATTGACAAGTGGAGAAAATACGAGTCCGGCGACATAGGGCGACTCTTCAAAATTACAAGGCGACTTGAACTTCTCTTTTGACCAACGAGAAAGCAAAGTCAACCTTCACAAGGCGACTTCTTCGCCCGAATCGCCCTCCAACGTGAGCCCTGATCTAGATATGAATACTTAATTGTATTTGTGTCATATGAGTTAATATTTAATAGAAACATCACATCAAAAATCGGAAGAAGGAAGATCATATTTTTAAAACCACGTACAGTGTAACCCGTCTAAACCGAACTCCGTTGGGACCTGTTTTTGTGTTTGGACTAGGCAGATGTTCATTTTATACAGGTTGAATTAACAAGTATTTCCTACATTCAGACATTATTTAAACTTTGATTTATACATGATTACATTTTTTCAGGGTTTGGTTTAGAGACAGGATTATGGTGTTTAATGCCACTTCCAACAATATTTCAGTTTTTTTTTTGGTTTAGACAGATTTCACTGAATGATTAATTTTTTTTATTTCAGAAGGCAACTAACTCTAAAGGAAAAGAAAACATCAGTGTAAAATCTGAAAACTCAAATAAGCCATCTTTAGCAAGAGAAAAAGAACGATTGCAAAATCTAGCTGACAATTATAGCAAAAAGATACAAGAACTGAAGGATTTACAAGCCAGGCGTGATCAGCTGATAAAGCAAAGCAAATCTCCTGTGAAAAATGAAAAAACCCAAATTCCTAGGCTGGAAAAGATTGAGCTAGACGCTGATGTTCCTGATATGATGATCATTACGCCTAGTAAACGTAGACGATCGTTGAAGGATATCAACCCAAGCAATAAACCAAATATAGATCATAGTAGTGCTAGTAATTTATCAGTATTAAATAAATCGTTGAAAGACAATCAAAGTGATCAAGAGGAAGTAGCTAGTTCTAAAAATAGTCCAGAAAATTTCCAAAAATTAGGAGAACTTCAACTCCGGAAACTGAGAACTTTACAGGTAATAACCAAATGGTCAATCTTAAGATGATTTATAAGTCAAAGATATATCCAATCTTAAGATGATTTATAAGTCAAAGATATAGGATATGAGTTAAAATTGGTATAAAGCAACTTTCATTCAACAATATAGGAAGTGGAGTACCCTGAGAAAACTATTAACCTCCAGCAAGTCACTGACAAACATTTCCACATAACGTTATATGGAGTACACATTGCCACAGATAGGAATTAAACCCACAACTTCAGCGGTAATACTTAGGTAGTCAGCAATTCTGCTAATATCAACAAAACAAATAACCACCTCTCACCATAAAACATTGAAGACCACAACATATAAACAAACAATAAAAACTCTGCATAGACATTCTTTTAAGGTAAATTTGGAATATGCTGACGTTATATATATACTAGCGGACAAAAGAAAGGATACACTATTTTAATAATTTTCTTTATTGTATATTTTATCAAAAATATAATTCGACATTCTTTTGAGTATTGTAAATGTCTCATTGTAAAGAATGAATAACTGTCAGATCAGTAACACATCAAATGTTCATAAGGCATCCAACAGTCTTCACGCTTAACTTTTCAAGGCATAGGCCCGCAGGGCCTGCATTGTAACAAATCTACAGGCCCACCCTAAATTTTGCAGGCCCCCATTTTCGTAGTCCACGTGAAACAATTATTTAAAGTTTAAGAAACAAAAAAGTTAACCTACTATATATATAAGACATCCTGCACAAGGAACGGGATACCTGTCGTAGTCCGCGTGAAACAATTATTTAAAGTTTAAGAAATAAAAAAGTTAATCTACTAAGACATCCTGCACAAGACACGGGATACCTGTCGTAGTCCGTGTGAAACAATTATTTAAAGTTTAAGAAATAAAAAAGTTAATCTACTAAGACATCCTGCACAAGGCACAGGATACCTGTCGTAGTCCGCGTGAAACAATTATTTAAAGTTAAAAAATATTTTTATTTATTATTGATGAAACGTATATACACATCAATTTATTCAAAACCAAAGCACAAAACAATGGTCGTTTGTCCGTCAGTCGAAACACAGTAAAACTTATTTAAGCATACATTAAAATGTAATGTCACAATACTGAATTAAATGTTCATTTCTTTTTCTTTTGACCCTTTGTAAATTACAAAAAAGGGTGCACTCGACTCGCAGCCGCAAGTGATAAAGCTTACCAGTTGCTTGCCCATGGTCGGTGGTTCTCTCCGTCTTCCTCCACCACTAAAACTGGTCGCCATGATATAGCTGAAATATTGTTGAAAGTGGCGTAAAAACACCAAATATCAATCAAATCCTGTTGATTTTGTGACTTATTCCAGTGATTTTTCCCCCGTTAACCATGCCTACAACTTGGATATAGACATTTAAGTCAATGTATAGCAGATACGACAGAGAGACTATATAATTGCAATAATTCAGATTATTTATTTAAAGCATTTTTATAGACCGCAATTCCCACATAATTAATTTTCTCCATCCCCTTTTCGAGTATATACAAAATGTATACGTCACATTGGAAACTCGCATAAAAACTATACAAATCACGCAGTTTGTAGCATTTTTTTTTTAACAAATCTAAGCTGTCGGATATTGGAAAAGAAGGTTCATCAATGTCTCAAAATTGTTTTTACAATTCACGTTTGTACTAACACAAATAATCATATCGCAAAATTGAAGATTATATCTTTTCATGTTCGTAACAGTCAATCAAATACAATGTGCACAATGTGGGTACCGTAATCTGACGTTGCATGTTTAACTCACTGAAATTGAAATATACAGTACGAAATAGTAAAAAAACAAAACTAAACAAACAAAAAACAAAAGAACACATTAAGTGCAGTTACGTGTACGTGTATACAGGTATGATTTTCGCCGCAGTGTTGTAACCGATAATTAAAATATTTCACCGACATTTAGGCCCTAATTTGTATATTTTCGCGGTGAAAGTTCCACCGTGATTTCACCGACATTTTACGGAGATTTTATGACATATCACCGCGAAAAAACACCGACCAAGGTGATTTCGTGCTAAAAACTGNAAATAAAAATCCCAAGCATGTCTGAGATGCACAAAGAGCTACACTATCACTTCTCTGCAGCATTAAAGTTGGTGATATATGTTGGTATGGAATGTCTGATTATTTGGAAATCATCCATTCTTGAAATCACAGCTAATATAAAGTTTTAAGGCAAAACCGTATATCAGCGCTTTCGCGCTTTGATTTTCACAGGCCCGGCGGGCTTATTAGTAAGGGATTTTCATACGCCCGTCTGAATTTTTACACGCCTCGGGCATCGGACTACCGGCTAATTTCGCAGACTGATCCAATGAAAGCACGATGGTCGAAAACATGGAATAACAAATTCAGAAATTAACCTATTATTGAATTTACTCACAATAATTACAAAAAATTATATCTATAAATGTAAATTTAAAGACAAAATTCCAAATATTGTGGAATTAAAATTTAAAATAAAAAATTACTATTCTCTTGAATTATACATAGCTAGAAAAAACAATAAACTGGCAGCTTGTGAAAAATTCTGGGGCCCTTTAAAATATGTTTTTCCTGATTTATAACTTTAATTGTCATTATTTGTTTGTTATCATCTGTATCAATAGGAGCAAGTGTACAAAGTGAGAAAATTGAGTGGAGGAGTGAAAAGAATGTGTGTGTGTTCTTGAGTGAATGAAAATGTCAGCAAATTACAACTAATTTATATGTGTATTATAATTTAATTTAAAAATTTGTTAAAAAAAAAAAAACCCCAAATAGTCAAAAGTTGTACATGTACTATATATTAGCAGTGATTGGGATTACCACGCGCCCCGCGCCATAGTCGCATTACCCGAGGAAATGGCGCATTTCCACATAAAGACTCCGCGTCATACGCGCGCATTCGTTTTCTGATGAAGTCAGACTTACATACAGCCGGACCGTTCTGTCAAAACTGCACGGACATAGTCCCATTGAAAAAAATTTAATCCCAATCACTGTATTAGTATATATTTTTTGGAAAAAAAACCCAGACACCTTAGTCAGGTGGTGGTGTAGGGGTTATGTAAAATCCTGACTATTGGAAAAATAAAAAAAAATAAAATAAAATTCAGAAATTAGGCCATGCAAAGTTAATTACTTGGTTCTCAGGCCCTTTTTTGTCAAAATTGATGAGGGAGGGCGGCATTTTTTTTTATCCTTTTACTGCTGTAAAAAGTGATGAGGGAGGCATTTTTTCTTCTTTTTTTTTGTGAAAAATATGGCAATGTATAAATCTTTTCATTACTTTATTGAAAATTTCAATTTTATTTCTTCCGATGGTGGCAGAAACATCACAAGTGGTTAATTTTTATGGAAACGGCCAATCTGCTGGTCTCTGTAAACAATTCCAATAAGGTACAAGCTTCGGAGAAGCCCCTTATTATGCTTCCTGGTAAAACTGGCAAACATTTGTGCCGAATTTGCACAGAAACGATTGACATTTTGTCTAAATGTCAAACGGAAACACGTTTTTTATTTATACATTGTCATAACGATGCTTTAAATCTCATTTAAGCAAGATGCGTTTTAAAGCGTTTCACCGACCACGCGATATAAGAGAAAAACGGATGCGGTTGTTTTTTTTCGTACGGACAGCGCTACCGCATTTAAATTTTTTTTTTTACTATTTTTGCAAAAAAATCGGCAATGCAGCGACGAATTTCCACATGCGGGCGGGCCTGAGAACCAAGAAATTAACTTTGTACGGCCTTAAATTTCACATTTTAATAACAGTCCAAAAAGGCAACTAAAGTTCAATATCATGTGTGTCCTCCGTCTGCATCAATAACAGCTTGACAACGGCGTCTCATTGAAGCAATAACTGTAGAAATTACAGCCTGTGGAAGATTGTCCCATTTCTCTTGAAGGGCCTGACGAAGTTCTGGTAATGTGATGGGTTTATGAGGCCTTTGTCGAACACGACGGTCAAGTTTTTTTTTTTTTTTTTTAGTTTTTTTTTCTCAACTGCAAAATACATCAATACAGAATATAGTACAATAATATAATAACATTTAAAACATCATACAATCTATATAATAAAGTACAATTAAATCTTCTTACAATCTTTTCCAGTATATAATCATATAATGTATATTGCAGTGGAGGTTTT
>MJUT01031499.1:870745-892125 GCA_002080005.1 Gigantidas platifrons
AGTTAAATAAATATGGACAGTTAATGTATGGTAAAAAAGTAAGCATTTACCTTCTCTGTCTGATTTTTATGTCAATGTCATCATACAAACCAAATTTGAATTGTTTATCATCAGGAGTTCTTCCATATATGCCACAATTGTAGAACCACACAGTCAAATCTATTGGAATCACACATCCTTTTCATTAGTTCATGATTTTTTTTTGTAATGTCATCTACAAAACAAACATTGTTTTTCAAGTTTTTTTTTGCACGCATGACATTCCTTTTGGCATCACTGTTAAATAGTCTGACAATAATTGGTTTTTCTCCTGGTCGATCTGAAGGTAAACGGTGTATGGCTACAACATCCCTTAGTTCTAAATCTACATTAAGGTCTTTCTTGACAAGATCAATGAAATCCTCTCTCAGGTTTTGTTTGTCTCTTTTTTTCATGTTAAACACTTTTATATTGTTTTTCCTAGAGTATTGTTCATTGTAGTTACTTTGTATTGTAGCATCTTTGGTCAGTGTAACATTCCTATTAAGAGTTGTCTTTACATTTCCAAGTACATTTTTTGTGGCATCTAGTTGGCCTTTCAGGTTTTCATTTTCCAATGATAATGCATCTATTTTTTCCTGCATATTGTTTGTAACTTGTGTAAGTTTAGTTTCAAATTTTTCTTCCAATTTACTTTCAAAATTGTTGAGTAGTTTATTAACTATAACAGTAACTAATGTTTCTAATTCACTACTTTTTACCAGATCTTTTGTTGCCTCATTAAGATCAGTTATCTTTGTCACACCTTGAAGACTTGATTTTATTTCATCAAGGTCCTTTTGTATATGGTCAAATCCTGCCATATCAAATTCAATACTATTGTTTGAGTCATTAGATAGCTGAGAATGTGTTCTACCCTTCTTATGTGCTTTCTCCTTTGTTGGATCTAATTTTGCTTTGAGCAGTGTTTGAACAGTATTTGTATTTGTACTTCTAGGTTGTCCAGGTTTAAGTGAATTACTGCCCCCAGGCATAATGTCAATTTCACTAACAATAAATTCCAATGAAAATATCTGTAGACACTCAATAAATGTTCAAAAATCCAAAATTTTCATCAACAGAAACATCATCCTTTAACACATTATATAGGCAATTATCTTTCCAAAAAAATTTTTGCATTAGAACTTCATAAAACACCAAAAAACTGCAAAAATTGCTGAGCTGTTGTTCAAGCTGCTATCAACTCAGCGGCCATTTTTAATCCATGAAGGAAAACCCAGACACCTTAGTCAGGTGGTGGTGTAGGGGTTGTGTAAAATCCTGACTATTGGAAAAAAAAAAAAAAAAAAATTCAGAAATTAAATTTCACATTTTAATAACAGTCCAAAAAGGCAACTTCGTCTGCATCAATAACAGCTTGACAACGGCGTCTCATTGAAGCAATAACTGTAGAAATTACAGCCTGTGGAAGATTGTCCCATTCCTCTTGAAGGGCCTGACGAAGTTCTGGTAATGTGATGGGTTTATGAGGCCTTTGTCGAACACGACGGTCAAGTTCATCCCAGATGTGTTCGATAGGATTGAGGTCTGGTGATATTGAAGGCCAAGGCAAGACATCGATGTTCTGTTGTACCTGAGTAATTCTTGCTGTGTGCGGTCTTGCATTATCCTGCTGAAAGGTAATGCCTGGTCCATTGTGCTTAAGACAATTCACAACCTCCACGGCAAGAATATTGTCTCTGTACCTTGCAGTGGTCAAGGTACCGTCAACAAAAACCAGATTAGTCCTTCTACGCGAGGTTATCCCTGCCCATATCATCACACTTCCGCTCCGAATCTGTCCCTTTCTTGAACACAACAGTCCGCGTATCTATCATTTTGCCTGCGATAAACCCTTTCATCACCAACCGAATGAAATAATTTGAATCGGGATTCATCCGAAAACAATACATGACTCCATTCGTTGTTGAGTCGCCAACGTAATCGTGCTCGATACCATCTTAGACGTTCCTGCCTATGTCGATTAGTCAATATCAAGCCATTGTATGGGCACCGTGGGCGCAAACCATTGGCATTCAGTCTCCTTCGGATGGTTCGCGCACTGACACGTCGATCCTGAACAACATTGGTCGATGACGTTGATGGCAGGAACCGATCATGTAAGTGACGGAGACGGATGAATCTGTCATCTGCAGGAGACGTTACTTTTGGGCGTCTGGATCGAGGTCGATCTTTTGTTTAACCTGTTATTTGAAAACGTCTACGAAGACGATGAATGGCCAAGCGTTTACAACCCAAAGTTCTTGCGACGGCGGTGACGTTTATGTTTGCTTGGAGCATACCTATTGCACGTTCTCTTCATTCTTGTGAAAGTCGAGGCATTCTGCTTAGTCTTCAGGTTAATTCAGGTGAACTTTCAATTTGCCATAGATTTGTCTTGTTGATAACAATAAAGTTGTCTCATTATCGATGGCGGTAGAAGTTGCACGTGCAAAAGTGATAAAAGTATACTTTGATTGTCTACGTCGTTAAACGATGCGTACAGGTAAAAAATCAATAACCAAAATTAATCAGTCGCCCAGGTAAGTGTAGGTACTAAATATCATAAAGAAATTCAAATAAATAGAATAGAGAAATAAAAATAATAAGTGTATCCTTTCTTTTTGTCCACTAGTATATATAGTATATATATAAAGAATAAAGAAATGTGTTCTTGTGAGGTAGAAAATAAAAGAAAACATTACAGTATTTGGATCACGAAGACCTCACATAAGAACAGCTACAGTATATTAAATTACATAGCGTAAATTTGTTTGTTTTATTCTACTTACAGATAGAGAATATAGAAAAGTATTTAAATAATCTTAGTCTTCCTGATTTATCATCATCCTCATCACATCCATTGTTAGTACCACAGTATCATCAGGTATGTATGTCTGTCTGTCTCTTTTAATTCTATTGTTAATTTTGATCTTTGTTGAATATTACATGTATAAAACCTAGCTGCTAGTGGTTATCATGTTGGCTACATTTTTATACCCCCACTCCACCAGTGTGGGGTATACTGTTTTACCTCTGTCCGTCCTTCCGTCCGTCCCAAGATATTTTTCGTTGCATTTTTCTCAGCAACAATTGATGGCAGAAATCTGATATTTGGTCACAAGCTTCATATAGGTACCCCATATCGTTGGAAGCGTTCTTGGACCCGACACATTCCTACTTCCTGTTTGCGAGGTATCGTAAGTGAGCATTAGCTCACAGTTCTTCTTGTTGAATCTGAAGTCACCTCGCAATGAGCAGGATTTGAACTCACAACTTAAGTGGTGATATGCACTGATTGCATAGGTAGTTGTAAAAGAACCAGTTACTTGATTATCCATGTCATTGCTACTGGAATACATGGTATATCCACTGTAATATTAAGCCTTGATATTGCAGAAATACATCAAGTATTTCACTGCCATAGAGAGAAACAGCCATGGTGGTGTAATGGTTAGCATTCTCAGGCCTACATGTTGTTTCAATGAGCTTGCATTATAAAAATTCAATTTGGCTTGGTAGTCTAGTACAAAATAGACATCATTATCTAAAAAGTAACTTGTTCTTTCCACAATATGGCTGAAAAATTGCTCACTTGGTGTTAAACAACAATCACTCACTTATTCACTCCAATAAAATATATATGTTTATCTATACTTATGCTATTTTTTTAATGTAGCATTGACATTTTCTTTATAAATTACAAAGTGATTTTTGGAATTAAAGAAATAAGTGCAACATAGAAATATATTGCACACATGTTTGGTTATGTTATGAAAAAAAATTATGTTGTTATATAGTCATAATATTACTGTTGTTTCAGATATCATCATTTACAGTACATCAGACCATGACTAAAGAGAAATCCTTAGATTGTGTTCATCCAAAGTTAAGATATAAAAGTCCCTTACTACATTTTAGATCATACAGGTAAATAGCTTATATCATATTTTTATTTCTATTGAAATCATATCATTTTGTTAGGTAAAATATTTCTACTTTCACTTTGATTATTCCTACTTTCATTTTTATTTTATCGTACATGTAATATGTCATTATGAATATTATGGTATCTTCCTTATTAGTCCATATACCATTCTAAGCCTCTAGAGAATAGGTCACAGAGCAGATGCCTGGGGCATTCTGTACAAGACTCTGGTGGATATATGTAAAAGTCCAAGGAATGAAAACAAAACAAAAGACAGTTAGTGTCCCAAGATATGCTTTTCTTAAGAACAAGCGTGAAACTAAAACTTGTTGAAATAACAATATTTTATTAACATTCTGAAAATAAAACAATTACAATTTCTTGTTCTTGATCTTCAGATGCAGTTAACAAAACTAAAAAAATGAAATGGTTTTCTTTTCTTCATGTTACTGGCATTCAAATGGAGAAAGGAGAAAAGGAAGTAATCTGTGTAAAAGGGTCATGTACATAGGTTATATCAGTCAACATGATTTTATCATGAATAAAATATAGTGCCCACTATATTACAGTATGTTAACATAATCTTACTATATATATACAGAAATGGAGGCATATATAAGGATTAATCTGAATCACCTCCCTATCTACGGTACTCATTCAAACCTGTATTAAGAGGTCACCTTTGGGATCAAGAAAGAGTGGTCTTTTAAGACAGGTGACCTCTTAAAAAGGTTAGATTCATATGAAATTTTCTATGACAGGACAAGACAAAGGTGACCTTTTAATAGAGATGGCTACATGGGCAGGTTTGACTGTATATAGCAAGATTACCCTATAGTCACAACATATTCATAATAAACAAAACATTTCCATGTACCATTCAGTTGTGTTGATTGTTCTATTTCAGATTCAGTCCCTATTTTAGAATCAAAGAAAAGATGTCCCTTTCCTCTCCATCAGTGGCCAACAAAATAAATCCAAAGAAAATGTTATGTAGATATGATATACAGGGAACCTGTAATGACAAGGAATGTCAAGGGTAAGTAGCAATCTACTGGTTCCTTTATTTGGTAAAGAGGAAACTATGCAATGATATGGACTGTATAGAGTAAGTAAAAAACCCAACTGGTTCCTTTAAATCTTGTACTTGTCATGATGAAGAAGGGTGTGTAGAGTACTAGACTGGTTCCTTGATTTGTTATATGTACATGGACACTTATATTTGCAATACATGTATGCATATTCACTCTTCGTTGGTTTCTTTATTTCATATACAAGGAACCAGTCATGATGAAGTTCTGGACTGGGTTGCACAAATGTCAATTAAATTTAAGTCTCTATTAAACTTTTAAGTGTAAATTAATTCTATGTACATTTCAAATAAATTTAAGTGTCAATTAAGTTTTAATTGGCACTTAAATTTAAGTAAGGTTTGTGCAACCCAGTCCTGGGTACTAATTCCATCATGTATGTGTTCAAAAAGTAATACTGAAATATTTGTTTCTCCTTAAATACACTGCTTTGTAGTTTTAGCTATGAAGAAATGCATATGTATACATATAGGTAAATATATATTAACAGAATTTGTAGTATTACTGTATAAGTGGAAATGTCTGTGTGGGGGAAAGTTTCTCTTAATTTGCATTTAACTAAAATTTGCCAAAATACCCCCCACACAAAAAGTTTTCAATCTATGTGCTAAAATGGACAAAGTAACGTTTTCTCAAAATTGACCCCCACACGATTATTTTTTTAAATACAAATAATCGCACATGTATACTGTATTTCATTAAATCGTATATATTATGTTTTCTTTGTAGACAACACCCGTCTGATTATATAATGTCACAGAGTGAGATTTTACAAGATATGATATCCTATTGTCCTACTATAGCAGAGGTAGATGAAGACACTCCAACAGTACATTACCAGGCAGCTATAGGTATATTGTATATTTATTTACTAGATTAACCCAATCCATAGTCAAACTGATCTTAAAAAACCATTAACATTAAGAATTATTGTGTTTAACACAACTTTCAACAATACTGCAGTTATATTGTGGCAGTCAGTTTTATTGGTGGAGGAAACCAAGTGGATTATGATATTTCTCTAGTCACGATTTTCAAATTTAAATCTCAATCTTGAATGCGAACATTAAAATTTGAAAATTTAGCTATCAGGAGTGGAGAAATTTTGCAATCTACTGGTAGCAGAAGGAGATTCTGTTACTTAATTTCTATTGCCAACGGCAAAGAAAGGAAATTGACGGCATTTCTCATACAGAAATTTAACCACCATGGTGATTAAAAATATTACGAAAATTTAGCAAACTGGTTGAATATAATAAGAATTGGAGAAAAAAAAAATTAAAAATAGATCCCACAAACATCTAATTATAATTTAGATTGAAAAATGTACAATGGAAAAAGTAATCTTTGAAAATGTACACAATCGACAAGTTAACTAACGACAGGGTATTTATTATTTTTAGGTCGACATGTTACACAGATGAGAAAGCAATATGAGGGAATGTTCACAATGGACAGGTTATATGTACTTATGGCCAGTGAAGTGAATGAAAAGTGTGGTCACAGTAAGTTAGCCAAAACAAAAATTTTGCTTGTTAATGGTTGAGAGAATTTGATATGACCATTTTTTTTACTTTGACTCATCCAAGGGAAGAACTGATCAGAATAAGAGATATATAGGGTCTAACAACAGGAGAGGTGCAAGATCTTATAATTTGTGGTAAAACTCTCGTGTAGCTTGATAGAAAAATCTTTTCCCCCCAAATTAACATACTACTTTATCAAAAGGGTAAGATACACTAGTCCCCTCTTATAAGGCCACTCCTTCTGTAATGAAAAGTGGCCCTATAAGAGGGGTGACCTCTCTTGAAGGGTAGAATTAAGTAATATTTATGTCTCCCCTTTGAACCAAGGGAGACATATTGTTTTAGTCTGATTTTTCTTCCGCTTCTTCTGCTTCTGCTTCTTCTCAGCGAAGCTTGTCCGGACTATAACGTTTTTGTCTTTCGAGATAGGTCAATGATATTTGGTATGTGGGTGCATGACCATAAGGTGGTGTGTCGCATACTGTAATGACCTTCGTGTTTTTTAAATAGTATCATTCAACTCATAATGTGTAATTTATTGTTGTACAAATGGCCGCATTAATGGGAGACATAAGTTTTAGGTATCTAAAACAGTTCTTCCTAGTTTATTATCTCAGTGCATGTGAAATCTGGCCTGGTAAGAGATCTGACCTTTGGTGGGAGTGATCTTATTAAAGGGAGATAACTATAATGAAATTATACTGTATTTCTACACATGAATCATGAAAGTTAAAGCACCAAAAAATTCCCCTAGAGGGTGTTATATTTATTTGACAAAACCTCTTTAAGACTAAGATGTTGTAATGATGGCTGATGTTTGTTTATTTCTTGTTGTTTGTAGTCAGTTTTATGCCAAGAACCAATTTTTGTATTGTTTATCACCTGAACGTGGCATTGTGTTCTTCTGTATCACCATGTCGTTATCAGGTGTAATATTAACTACAGAGATGCAGGTACTTTACATTGTAAGGTTGTACAGTACTTAAATCTCTCTGTCACAAAATTATTTACAAATCAACATACAGCAGACCTAAATACTTACGAAAAGACAGTTAAAACAGTTGTGATGGGCTTAGGGTTATGGTATTTAACGCCACTTTCAACAATATTTCAGTTATATCATGGCGGTCAGTTTTATTGATGGAGAAAACCACTGACCTGTCGCAAATCACTGACAAACTTTATCACATTATATTTATCGAGTACACCTAACCATGAACGGAGTTCAAACTCAAAACTTTAGTGGTGATAGGCACAGACTGCACAGGTAATAGAAATCCAACTACCATACGATCATGATCACGGCAACCCCATTTAAACAGTATTGGTCAACAATTCCACCAATATCAACAAAACGAACAGCTACTTCTCACCTCAAATTATTGAACACACTTAGTTTGTATGTACAATGCAATAGGTATTTATTCTGTGGAATATTGTTCTATCTATGATATATATATGGTTAGAGTTATGATGTTTAGCACCACTTTCAACAATATTTCAGTTCTTTGATATATATATATTTCAGTAATACCTCATGCTATGTCCTTTGATCTGAGTAATGCTGTTGTTATTTATTATGTGTAACATTTTAATATCTTTGATATATATATCTATTGCAGTAAAACCCCATAATATGTTCTTTGAACCAAGAAAATGGAGGCCAACTCAGAAAGATTCCCTCTCGAATTCAACAGATCTAGTACATAAAGAATTATCTATAGAGAAATTGGGTATGTTACATGTATGTTTAGATTCTGGAACAGAAGAAATTATCTATAGAAAAATTAGGTGTGTTCGATATGGGGACTATTAAAAAATTTTAAATTCTGGAACAGAAGAAGTTATCTGTAGAAAGATTAGGAAATAAGTAGAGTATTAACATTTTTCAATAAAGTATGACAATTTTGTTTTGCTGTATTGCATCCCATTGTATCAACCATAGAAGTATTACAGCATGGGAAATATATATGGTAATAAAATTATATTGACAACTATTTGAAGTGAAAGTTTGTAATAGGTGAATAATTATTCACACAATTTAGTTTTTTTTCAATCAGGCCTTTGTTACTGAAAATACTATGAATTAATTTAACAAAATATTCGTTTGATTATAGCAATAAGAATAAGAATATGACAAATTACAGGAAAAATTACCTGCAAAATTCATAAATAAGTATACCATTGATGTTTCATTTATTAAGCAACAGTAAGCATAGCATTAATCATAGTAATTTCTATTGAATATAGTTATTATGAAATAAATAGTTTTAAACAGTGACGGTTATCCATTCCACCAATATCAACAAAACAAACAATCACCTCTCATCTTAACTGAACTCACTGAACACTAGAAAGGCCACAACATATGTTGTTTGAAATCCAGGATCTGGCTTGGTACAGGCACAATAATATGTCAGGGTTAAACCAGTTGAACATTTAAAAATCTACATCTGTGTATTTCTTTAACTCTTTATTTTATTGTTTACAGAATGGCCGAAAGCAGTAAATTTACAAGACTTAGACAATGTTATTAATGACCAGGACCTGAGATATTTTGTGATATCTGATACTGTTAACATACAGGATTTAGAATCTTCTGTCTTAGAATCTCCAGATGATGAACAGCTATGGCTTAAACTGGCATTTAAAAAGTTGTATGATCCTCAAATGTAAGTTGATTGTTTACAAACATAGCTTACTGCTTTTAAAGATTCTTATGTAAAATCTGGTTGTTTTAAGCTCATAAAAAAATCCAAAATGGTTGCAGATGTAGGGAGACTTTATAATAAAAACATAGCAACGGTCAGAATCAGTTTTGCTGAATGTCACAACAATTTTCGGAATAAAAGAGTCATACAGTTGAATCTCATTTTATCCTGCAATCATTACAATAAAGGTATTTAAATTAATTAAGAAATCTCCTGATGCCTGCTTGCTGTAGAACGAACAGTAAGAAAACAATAACAGTATAACAGTTATAGCGCAGACATGATAGAAGACGCCGTTGAAAATAATTGGAATTACGTTTGTTTTTGTTCTTTTCAGTAAAATTTGGCTGTTATTTTGGACAATTCGGATATTTGTAAATTAAGCTTTACTATGACATGGTTTCGTCTCAAATTTATTCTTCAATAGTATTTTACAGTGTTTCATACATATACTTAACATGTTAATCTAATAATGCTCTTACAATCTAACAGTCAGGATGATTGTAAGCTGGACAATGCCTTGAATGTGTTAGCTAGAGGATTAGAAGAAAACAAGTGTAGCTGTGATTTATGGAAGAATTATCTCAGACTTTACAGTAGACACAAGGAGAGTACAGATTTAGTAGAACTGTGTGCTACAGCCTTACAGTATACTCAGCATTACGATATATGGTGGCAGGTTAGTTATATAAATTTTATGTTGCCATGTTACCTACTCAACATGGTAAATATATGGTGGCAGATTGGTTGTAATAGAAGTCATGTCACCACTTTGTATCTTCTGCCCGATTTGGCTATTTATTTATGTAAAAAGAATTTTAAAAAATTATATTTTTTAGCCGTAAGATACACTGAATATAGCTGAAAAATTGCTCGCTGGACGTTAAGCACCAAGCAATCAATCAATCAGTAGCCCCGCCCCATCTGATAACACCCCTCCAACCAACGGCCACTCCTCATGAAGCCATATTTCAGATGGACTGTTTTAGTGAAATACTACTAAATTGTCCCCTTCAACAGAGGTCACCCCTTTTATAAGGCCATTTTTTCATTGTAGATGGTGGCCTTACAAGAGGGGGACAGCTATAATGTTGTATATTGTGCATTATGTCAGTATACACTTGATTATTATTCTCACACTGTCTCTGATGATAAAATGCAGATAAATATAAGTTTGAACTTGATGGTTTATATCCCTACTGTTTCTAAAACATGGGTCCTTCAGGGAATGTTGAAGTGCATTCTGTTAAGAAAATGGCATGTTTAATGAAGTTGGTGATATTTAGAACATCGTAGTAATTTTGAGGGAAATTTTGTTTCTGAAAAGAATAAAGTGAGAATTTTTTTTTTTTTTTTTTTTTATATAAATCATTTTCTTACCTCCGCGTCCTGTTGAAGTTCTGTTACAATAATATTATTATGACTATGCTCGTTTTGTTTAGCTAATGTCAATACAATTATGCATTGCAATATTATGCTGTGTAGCTCTGATAATAAGGGTCTTCTTTTTTTTGCAGTATATGAATGCATCACCATCGCTTGTTGACAAGCAAAATATCTGTGATTTGATAATGAACTACCTTCAATCCCAGCAGTCCCTGTCACCAGAGGAAATGTCACATGACTTGTTAGAAACGATTCTTTACAAAACATCATTATACATTTGGTCTGGAAAGTTGAAGACGGCTCACAAGTTTCTACAGGTGTGTATTAAGTCTAAGGGTTTGTATTTATACAGTTTGGGCACACGATTTGTTACAAATAATTCTTAATCTTTGTTTATCATGTTAATGTTTACAGATTTCTTTCTGGTTATAGTTTTGGGTGATTAACGCCACTTCGGTTTTCTTGCTCTTAAAGAATATAAAATGATTTGACTTTCCAATCATTTGACTTAGAGTGTACTGTGTACCTGATGATTGTTATTCCAATCATTTGACTTTGAGTGTACTGTGTACCTGATGATTGTTATTCCAATCATTTGACTTTGAGTGTACTGTGTACCTGATGATTGTTATTCCAATCATTTGACTTTGAGTGTACTGTGTACCTGATGATTGTTATTCCGCAAATGTGTTGTGCGCACTAAACTAGATATCTTAAGTTTTTATTTCTACAATATTTCAGTTATATCATGGTTTATTTCTACAATATTTCAGTTATATCATGGTTTATTTCTACAATATTTCAGTTATATCATGGCAATCAGTTTTATTGGTTGAGAAATTGGAGAATCCATGGTCCTGCTGCTATCACATCAGGTTGTTTTGAGTACACCTCACCATGAACAGGAATTGAACACGTAATTTTAGGGATTATAGACACTGATTGCATATGTGGATGTTAATCCAACTTTCGTATGATTATAGCAATGTCAGCCTCTGTTATGTTAATGAGGATGTGTATCTTCACCTCTTTTATTTTCCATCAGAGGATGTACATGTATGTGATGTACATTGATAACAGTAGTCCATTTCTTATAAGGCCACTCCCACCGATAGTAGGGTGCCAGACGATAGATTTTTGCGAATTTGCCTTAACGGAATTACACACATCTGTATAATACATCGTTGGAAAGAGGAGAACAAGCCGGATCGAAATAAAGATGTCGTCGTTATGTATTGTGGTCACGTTTTTTTTTAATTGGGGTCAAAGGTCAAGTTCTAAAAATTGGAACTAACGCACCACAAGTTTTAAAAGGCTTCCTTCTTCGACAACACTGAAGAACTGTAAACTGGAATGCCAATTTTATTTGTTAAGCTTAAAATTTTATTATTTTATGCTTATTTTTTATTTTACATTGTTTGAATATATAGCAAAAGACCATTTTCTAAAAAAAAAATGCCATTTTACAATTTTCGTATATATGAGAAATAAAAGTGACCTTGACCTGTCATAGTTTGAACATTTCTCATTTTTATTTGATATTCATTTAAAGGAAACATTCAAATTATTTTTTAACCCTTAACATTTGACAACTGGTGGACGATTCCAAAAAAAAAATGTTTCAGTTATGGTACACTTTGAGGAATTACTGGTAAAATATCTATTAACCTCAAACTTCGTAAAAGGTACCAAAATTCAAATTTAATGGCTTATGTGTTTGCAACATATCATTTGTAGGGTCAATCAATCAATCAATACTTAAAAGAATATTCTGTGCAAAAACATGGCAATTTATGGAAAGGTCAAATGCCATTTGTTTAAAAACGTAAGGTCTATGAACATATTATGCATTTGGACGATGTGTGGCTACAAACCACTCTGAACACTCCAAATATCTCAGGTGTTTGGCAAATAAAAAACTGGCTTCTCGTTAGTTTGAAAGCCCACCAACCACGTCAAGGTCAGAGTCCACTGGCATGTTTGTTTGTTTGTATTTTGTTTGTTTGTTTGAAACATCGGCAGTAGTATACCGAAGGAACAAAGGAACAAGTCATAGAAAATGTTAAAGAAATCATAGTCTGGAGACTGGGCAAATTCCAGAAAAAAACATAAAACGGAAACAAGCTATGACATAACCACCACAACATATAAAAAGAACACCTAAAAAAACATGGCAACAAATGAAACTTGTCATTTTCATTACACCAACCAAAAAAAGCAGACAACCATGACACACTCAATGCCTCATATGCCAATACAAAATCTCTTGTCGCACGATTTAATTCTTTACCATTCAGCATCTGATCAACTGTCCCGGTAGCATATACAGAAGAATCAACCAACAAATCTTTAAGACCACCATCACCCCACAACTTTCCAATTGCTGCAATATAGCAGGATAACGTGTGAAAACCACCTAATCGTACTGTATGGTTGCGAAAAGTCTCAGGGATCGCCCATTCAACTTGTTTAGCTATAGCATACAGTTGTTGATCGAATGTTTGTACTGAATGTACCTGACCCATAGCTTTTGTCATATCAACACACCTTTTCATCGTTGTAAAGACAGTTGACATATCATTTGGTTTTGACTCAATGATAGGTGCGGTGCGTAAGACACTACCGACAATTCAGATTTACATTCTGATGAACCGCTGTTATAGCCGGTCCAAAAAGGAATTTGCTGGGGTTGGTTTGCTGAGAAGCGAATTGGAATGTCAAGAATTTTTCTAGAAATAGAACGTATAAGAAGCCAAAGAATGTCTGATGTTTTGGAAAGGTTACTTGAACATTCAGTTATCCTGTCAAACGCATTCTCAATTCTACCAGGAACTCCCCTTGTCTTTGGTTTACTAAATGCTAAGCAAGCTGTCAAAGATGATGCACTGTTGCTGATCTGTACAGATCTTTCCTGTGATCTTTTTTTCTTTGATTGGCTAATATTGGGGTTTACTGCATAGTGACGAATTTGAAAAACTGCCCTTGCCATTGAATGGAAAGTGTTTTTACCGTCAACGGTTTCAGTGTTAGTATCGATGTTGTCAGCACCCTCCTGAATTAAACCACCACCCTGATGCATAGGGATTATACCATCTTGAATATTTTCAATTTCATGGTGTGCAATGTCTGACTTCTCCATAAGAAGCACAGAAACCATTAGAGTGTAATGTTTCGATAAGTTGCTTTTAACCGAAATCGTGGTACAGCTGTACAGCAAGACCAAGGTGGAATGGAGTAAACACATCTCTTGAGACAGAAAATATGCATTCAGTTATATCCATCACTTTCTGCAGCTTATCGTTTAGAATATTGTAAGATTCTGATGGATTTTTAAAGGATTTATAATCAAGCAACCAGCAGATAAATTTCGTAAGAGACAAAGGCATTCGATCCATAGACAATGCAAGTGACACCTCGTTCGCAGTGGGGTATTCGTCGGTGGAAATGCTTATTTTCTCAATGTCACGCCTCAAGATTCGAATGGCAGCGTGCAATATTTGATCATCATTGAAAGAATCTGCAACTGTAGATATCTCAAACAGCTTACATATCACTTGTCCGGTCAGTAATGGACTACTCTTGTGTTGTATGGGACCCTTACCTCAGGAAAGACATTGACAAACTAGAAAATATCCAACGACGAGCGGCCTGTTTCGTAAAAAATGATTACCGCAGGGATAGCAGCGTAACAGCCATGCTTCAGGACCTTAAGTGGCAGCCTCTAGCAGACAGACGTAGGGACCAACGATTGATCCTGCTCTACAAGATCATCAATGACCTGGTAGCAATCCCCGCCGATCAACACATTCAGCCAAACCCAAGACCCTCGAGAAATAGACACACAAAGACATTATTAATTCACACCTGTAACACTGACATTTACAAACACTCATTTATACCGCGTTCTACTATTGATTGGAATTCCTTACCTGAAACTACAGTTACCAGCAAAACAGTGGACAGATTTAAAGCAGCTCTCCCGAAGCGCGACTAAAAACTTACATGCGCACACACCCCTGAAGGACTTTTACTCAGAATTGAGTTAATCTTCAGAAACCATACAGACAGACAGATCTCTTATTTGATCTCAGACGCTTTTAGTTTCGACTTCAAATTACCTGCAGTTGCGACAACATGTCCTATTGACACATCACTGTTGAAGACCAGGTTCGACTTTCCCTGTCCGCGCTGTATCTGTACAACGATTGAATCACCGTAATGTATTTTAAGTCTGTCTTGTAACTTGGTAACAGGATAAGTATTTGGGATGTGTGCGGGAAGATAATCAAGATACTTTTGAAGTAATTGTGTCATTAGAAAAGCCTGTTTACGCACTGTTAGGCCTTCGTGAATATCAGCTATAAGCATTTTAAAAGCATAGTCATGAACACTAAATTTCTGGACAATCGTCTTCCTGAAAATTTGATTTCACAAGGGTCTACCTTAGCAAGTACTTAGTAATGCAACCAGAATGATAGACAGCATTATCAATAAATTCTTCACTGTCAAGTATTTTGATGATTCTTTGATCATTTTTGAAAACAGCCGATTCCCGTAGGTTATTCCGACGATCATTTGATTCAATTTTATTTCAGTTTTCTATCTTTTTTAAACGTTTTCTTTTCACAGAGAAAACATACTTCCCAATTTAACAGTTGGTTAATACTAGAATCTGGCACAAATGATTCTGTTATACATGTAGTATGTCCTGGTTCAACTGCAGTGGGTTCTGACATAGAATAACTGCAATTGCGCCTGCTTGTGTATGATTTGTAACAAGCGCGATGGTACAATATTTTAAAATCTTTACAGCGGATACAATCTAAACTAGAAACATCCTGCAAAATTCTAACATAAACATCATATTTCCTGGCTTCCAGTGCTTCGATAAGCTATTTTTGCTAATATTTCGCATAGTTATCACTAGCGAGTCACAAAATGAACTTTGACAAATAATGCATTTGTCCCAATTCACTTCATTTCGACTTCTTTTAGGACTAGACGGACAAAGTTTTACCGGGCTGTGAAACTGAGCCATTTCCGGACTTATAACGTATCCTGCAGGATTGGTCCGTGTATTAGAAACACATGAAGTAAACAAATTTTAAAAACAGTAAAACCAATCAACGGCCGACATAAAAATTAATGTTTTTAAAACATAAAAACCACAAACAATTCTACTGAACAATTAAAACCAATATATTTGCCATAAAAGAAGAGAATATACTAAATGCATTGAGACAGAGATCGTGCTAGTTAATGACCGGCGAGCGACACATCATTAACTAAAACCGGTACATGACAATCCGTGTATGACAAAGACGAAATTTACCCTGTTATTTGAGTTTATATTTTGCCAATTTCTCAACAACCGCTGACATTTAGATTATGAGTTTTGGCACACATGTACATTTCATAAATATGTTTTCTTCAAAATCAAAGTACATTTATAATGTAGTGTAATTACTTTGCTTTTGTTGAAAATACGGTTAATTTGGGGTCAAATTTGAGGCTTAAAGTAAGGCTGATATACTCTTTCAAAAATCAATTATTTACATCCCGTTTTTATTTTAATTATATCTTTGATACATTATCTCTTATTTAAAAACCTTTTTAGCTATTTAGATAGCGGAGAATATTTTTATTTTTCATCCTGAAAATACAATGTACAATGTGTCAGCCGAGGGTACCTTTGAAAAACGTGAAATTAAAAATATCGTGACCACAGAAACTTACGACGACAATTAAAAATACAAAATGTAATAATTTTTCTAGCGCTTAAAACCAAAATTAGCCGTGTGTAATTCCCTTAACCCAAACTCGATAACTAAGCGTCTTTTTTAACACTGGGCACCCTACTACGAAGGCCACACCTCTTATCAGGCCAGATTTCATACAGCAATATGCTACTAACTTGTGCCCATCAAGAGAGACCATCCCTCTAAGAAGACCTTTTTTCACACTACAGAAGGGGGTCCTTAAAAGAGGGAGATTACTGTAATAGACAAGATTACAAGATTTTTTTTTATGAATTCGGGAATGAAAAAATATGTAATGAGTAAAAGAAAACAACCATTATTTTATATATTTTAGGGTAAATTAAAGAATATCAAAGACAATGTTTGGATCAATTTAGCTCTACAAACAGAAGATAAATGTATACTATGGCTGTCGTACATTTATCTTAAAGAATTTAAACAACTTCCACCAGAATTATACGACCCACAGAATCAGTTATCTGGGAAAATTGTTAATAAGGTAGGTCTGTTTATATATTTATATACAGCTTATTGTTAAACCCCCGCTCAACTGAAGGGGGTATACTGTTTTACCTCTGTCTGTCCTGCCATCTGTCTGTCCTTCCGTCCGTCCCAAGATATTTTTCGTTGCATTTTTCTCAGCAGCTATTGATGGCAGAAATCTGATATTTGGTCACAAGCTTCATATAGGTACCCCATATCGTGGGAAGTGTTTTTGGACCCGTCACATTCCTACTTCCTGTTTGCGGGGGTATCATAAGTGAGCATTAGCTCACAGTTCATCTTGTTTTATCTAACAAGCTTGCTCGCCTTGAGTGCAGTAGATCGTGGGTTCAAGCCCAGATCTGGTCAAATCAAAGACTATAAAATTGGTATTGGTTGTTTTTCCACTAAGCACACAGCATTAACGAGAAAAAGCAATGACCGGTTGGCTCGCAATCAGTATGATGTGTTCGAGTGGCGCGACATGTTTAGCTGCGGAAATTGAGCTAGCACCATAAAAATCCAACTCAGAGTATCCAAAGTGGACGTCATTATCATCTCATTAGAATTTATTGTGTAGAGACCTTGCGATAGTATGTTGACGGATTTCCTATTACTCTTACCATTTCTGAGATAAACTTAACTTAATGGGGTCAAAATGTGGTAATTTCCATAATTATACCCCGCTCCACCGGAGGGGGGATATACTGTTTTTCCTCTGTCCGTCCTTCCGTCTGTCCCAAGATATTTTTCTCAGCAACTATTGATGGCAGAAATCTTATATTTGGTCACAAGCATATAGTTACCCCATATCAAGGGAAGCATTTTCGGACCCATCACATTCCTATGTCCTGTTTGCCGACTTTGTTGGTTTTTATACACATTGAACATATATGCGGGGTATCATAAGTGAGCATTAGCTCACAATTCATCTTGTTTTAAATTATTTTAAATGCTCATCTTTGTGAGACAATAAAGGAAATAGCTAGAAGATATACACAATTTTTATTTTTCACCTTGTCTTATTTGATATAATTTTTATCCTTTATCGAAGCAAGATTCACTAAAGGGAAATCAAAGTACCCAGAGAAAACCACTGACCTGCCAAACTGAAAAACTTTATCGCATAAAGATGAATCGGATAAACCTTGAAATAGACGGGAATTAAACTTACAACTTTAGCGGTGATAAACACTGATTTCATAAGTAGATGAAAACTCAACTACCATACAATCACACCCACAATGGCCCCATAGTCATAGATAGCATACAGATACAGTTAATACATAGTGTACATATTTAACATGTTAAATTTGACTATGATTATTATTTTTTATTTATTTCAGGAAAAGATTCTAATTCCTTGGAACAACTTGCCACGTGTATTATCTGTAGAATCAGTAGATGTTCTCAAGTCTCTGATGTGGAAGGCTGTACAGGAGTGTATTGGCACATTAGGAAAATCAGTGTTCTCAGTAGAAATTCTCTATGTTAATATCTTCAGCCTACTTCAGTCACAGCAACGGTAAGTCAATGTTTTATAATACTGCTTTACTTCTATTTAACTTTTTTTCTGTGTTACATAACATTTGGATTAAATGTATCTATCCAGCATTTTGAGCTTTCTCAATAGTTATCCCTTTTCACTTAGAATATTTCATTTAAACGTGTGTATGTGCAACGCCTCCTACATTTTTATACCCCCGCTCCACCGGAGGGGGGTATACTGTTTTACCTCTGTCTGTCCTTCCGTCCGTCCCAAGATATTTTCGTCGCATTTTTCTCAGTAACTATTGATGGCAGAAATCTGATATTTGGCCACAAGCTTCATATAGGTACCCCATATCGTGGGAAGCGTTTTTGGATCCGTTACATTCCTACTTCCTGTTTGCCGACTTGGTTGGTTTTTATACACATTGAACATAGATGCGGGGGTATCATAAGTGAGCATTAGCTCACAGTTCATCTTGTAAAATATAATTCCTCAAACCTTAACTGCTTACTCATTACCATATGATGATTCACATATTGGTAAGGAAATTTGATTGGTTCAGTTTTTACATAGATATTGCCCTTTTTCACTTATAAGAATATTTCATCCAATAGTTTGTATGAACAAATCCTCCTACATTATAAATGGGAATTACAAATGATCTTTCTCAAAAGTCCAAAGGATGTGGTAAGTGATACATTTTTGTATGTGTCAAAAATAACCTTTGAATTATATTTTCATTATGTTCCAGAGTATAGTTATCCTTAAATATTGTATTGAATACTGTGTCTATTTAGTGTTTTGATGTAAAATCATGGTCAGTATTTTACATTTGCTCCATAACACACACAGTTATGTATTGAAGTCTATAATGTAAACTTCAAAAGTCAGTACAGGGGTTATGTGGTTTAGTTATTAAGGTGAATAGGGCTAGACTTAGATCTAGTGGGCCCCTGGGCTAATAGGTTTTGGGTGCCCCTACAATTTTGCATGTTCTATTTTTAACTGTTTAGATGTCCAACGTTAATCATATAGATCTCTATTGGATTAAGATTAAACAGGTCAAGAAAAATTACAAATTATTTATTTGATTGCTGTAAATATATTATTTAATTTTTTAACACCAGGCTTTATGCTTCTCTGAGTTAAAAGGGGTCTCATGCTTGAGCCACCAAACTTAAGAGCTCCTGGGCAATATTTCATATATAAATGTAGCCCTGAAGGTGATCTACAATTTATCTTTTCTCAAAAGAGGTATAATCAACTCGGACTTCACATTAGGAAATTTACCAGGCATTCATTAGTAATGTTGTTTTCTCAGAGAATGTTAGCTTCCTTCACCACTAAATCTGGTCACCACAGCAAAGCTAAATAAAATTCATGATATGTTAAATGATCAAAATATGATTGTTGTTGCTTCATTCCATTCACAATATTGATGATTATACAATTAAACCTGTTTTAAGTGGCCACCCAAGGGACGGTCCCAAATTGGCCACGTAACACAGGTGACCTCTTAATCAAGGTTTGAGTGCATGAGTATTGATTTTTTTTAAATAAATAAAAAATCAAGGTTTGAGATTTTAGGAACGTTAGCCAATTCTTTTTAATGTCAGTCGGTCATTTATACAATATTTTGATAATCATTTGTACGTATTGTGTACATATTTTCAACACGTGCATGAGTATTGATTTTTTTTAAATAAATAAAAAATCAAGGTTTGAGATTTTAGGAACATTAGCCAATTATTTTTAATGTCAGTCGGTCATTTATACAATATTTTGATAATCATTTGTACGTATTGTGTACATATTTTCAACACGTGCGTGAGTATTGATTTTTTTAAATAAATAAAAACATTCTCTGATCAGGTGTTATTATCTGAATTTTACCAATTATAGATTCAATAATTGTCAGGAAACTTCGAGAGAGAAAAGAAACCTGCATTTGATTATAATACATCATGAACATGATACATTTACATAAGACGGTAATACACAATCGTGTATTTAAAATTTACGAAACTGTCAACAAAACGATCTTTCATGTAAATCTACAAATACCACGTAATTGAACACTAATAAAAAAAAAACATCTACATGTATTCTGTAAAAGCTTATCTGTAATTTACCAAGATGTTGGAATGTTATTAAGAGAGGGTTCAGCGATTTTAAATGAATATTGTTTCATAAAATTTATTATTGATATCGATGTACACAACAGACTGTTGAATGGCTTCAATTCGGAGTTTCTCTACAATGTATGATACTCTGTTGTCACGACATCAAACGCTTTCAAATTTATCATTAAATGATATTTCATTCATGATTATGACTTCAAGGTTTCAATTAAGAAATCCAATTGTTTTCTTTACAAATGATAATTAACAGTTATCAAAATAAATATCACCTGACGTGGTAAACACCGGAGGCCATGCTGTTGACACCTGGACAGGTTTGTTAATTGATTTAATTTATAATTTTGACACAACAAACCTAATTTGAATATTTGGCCACAAAGGTACATGACCGTTTAACAAAGTAAAAGGGTGTCCGCTGTCCCAATTTTGATGGCCGCTGACCGCATAAAGCAGGTGACCGCTTAATTCAGTTAAAAGAAATAGCGAAAACGGTCGGGAGGATATTGGAATGGCTGCATATCGGAGGTGACGGCTTATTTCAGGTGACCGTTAAGGCAGCTTTGACTGTATATGAATAAAATTTTGTTGAAAATGCTTTATTGATTGTAAATGTTGTAAAGTGAAATCTGTCTGAACTGAACAGCCTTAGGACCATCTTCTGTCTAAACTGAACAGCCTTAGGACCATCTTCTGTCTGAACTGAACAGCCTTAGGACCATCTTCTGTCTGAACTGAACAGCCTTAGGACCATCTTCTGTCTAAACTGAACAGCCTTAGGACCATCTTCTGTCTAAACTGAACAGCCTTAGGACCATCTTCTGTCTAAACTGAACAGCCTTAGGACC
>MJUT01031499.1:892837-904173 GCA_002080005.1 Gigantidas platifrons
ACCATCTTCTGTCTAAACTGAACAGCCTTAGGACCATCTTCTGTCTAAACTGAACAGCCTTAGGACCATCTTCTGTCTGAACTGAACAGCCTTAGGACCATCTTCTGTTTTTGGAATAAACAGTTGTTCAGTTTATGCAGGTTAAATTAACTAAGATTTCCTATTTTGGGACTTTAGTTTTATTTTAAGTTTGGTTTATATAGGATTCTAATTTGTTCACTATTCGGTTTAAACAGGTTTCACTGTATATGATAACGAAATATTCAATGATTTAATATGTTCATGTCAATATTTATTTGATATATATTAACAAATTTATATTTAAGGATTGACCGCAATTTTTGTTCGGTTTATGAAAAAATAACCTCAATCAGGTTGTACACACCGGGTTACGCAAATAATTTCGATCAATCCTTATAAATTAATTCAAACTTTTTTTAATATATTGAAAAATATATTTATTTTTTCAAAATAAGGCAAATAATCGGAAATAAATTTAATTATTCCCAAAGGTGCTTCATTTAAAGAAAATCGCCTGATGACAACGTCACGCGACGCCTTGGGAACGACGTCTATTTTCAGATTCAAGTACATACGAAATTAACCTTAACTTTCTAAGCCAATCAAAACACGCATAAAATGACATGTGACTCTAAAATTAATTTATATTATTTAAAATAAATTAGTCATTTTCAATTTTTCGTATGGAGTTATCTTTCCTTAAACATAAGAAGATTAGTAAAATTTGTCCAATTGGGTGAAAAGCACTCTAAACAAGGCACTAGGTACGAGTTTTTTTCATAGCATTGGTATTTAAATTAAATAGGAGAACATCGATGGTTTTCTACAGGTACTACTGTTTCCTCCACCAATAAAACAGACCGCCACTGAAATATTGTTGAAAGTGGAGTAAAACACCATAACACTAAGTAGAAAAGGAATGATAGTATGTAGAAACCAAATGTTCAATATCTAATGTATCACATATACTGCTCTAAAATATGGCCTATCTTTCATTTTCTTTAAGATTGAATTACATTTTTCAAAGCTAGCTCACATGAACACCTTCAGAGCTCTCATTGAATACAAATTTAAAATCTACATACTCATTCTCATGCTACATTTTTGGAAATTACTGTATTTTGAAATACCACAAAATTAATACCTCTTCCTAAAAAGGATGGATTATATATATTTCCTCTTTTCTGTCCATCCGTCTTTCTTTCCTTTCTTCCATCACACTTTCATTTTTACTATGTAATGTATCAAGAAAACCCCTTAAGATATCTTAATGAAATACTTAATGGGTTCTATTTTTTAAACTTTGGGGGAAGAAAATGTTTTTTCGTTTAGAAAAAAAAATACAGAATTTTGAGAAAATTGTATTTAAACTTCTTTTCAACATATATCAATCAATTGTATGATAGCAGAAGTGTCCTCCATCAGCATCTGCTCATATTTTTCAAGTTCTTCATCGTCGGTAACCCACAGTTGATTCCGATACGTTCCTCTCTCTCCATCACCCGTGGGTCAAATCGCTTGTAAACATTTGTACTCATGAATATTCAAAGTTTCGAATTAACCAATCAAAATCACGTTTATGAAAGTGAAACTCTTTGGTATCGGAGTTAAAAAAAATCGTTCTGTCAGTAATGGATGCACCCATGAAAATGTGTGGATGAAGTGTAGTGCAGTATAGAAAATCCCTCAATTCTTTCACTCCAAATTTTTGCAACAGGTCCGACATTTTTAACTTTTAACCAAACTCATTATGAAAGGAACAATTTGATTGGTTGAATCGCATTAGAAGTTTGTAATGCGAAGACTTATGAATTATTCATGAGTACGAATGTTTACAAGCGATTTGACCCACGAGTGATGAAGAGAGAGGAACGTATCGGAATCAACCGTGGGTTACCGACGATGCAAGTTCTTAAGTCATGAACTTTAATGAAAATTTCAATATAATGACATACATGTGATAGAGTTGCTATGCTACAACTGGAGATTTGCAAATTTTTGGCTGGAGATTTGGTCTCATAACTGGAGATTTTTTATCGACGTATTTGATGCGTGTTTTTATTGTTTATTGATGTTTTCCTTTAGTTTGTTTCAGTATTGAACCAACTGCATCCCACTTCAATATGTATTGTTTACATTTCTGTCTTAAGTAGTATTTCATATGATGAATGAAGGATAAAAGCTTTATTTATAATTTATTCATAATCATTCATAATCATAAGGTTATAACAAAGCAATAAGAATGAAGGCAGAATGTTCTGAACAATAAAGTCATAGATCACTAAAATTAAAAAGTCACTATTCATTACATGTAGTCACAGAATTTACCCTTAAAAAGTCACAGATATAATCACAGCAAGTGAAAGTCACAAATACTTTTATCGACTTTGGTCTCAAATAAGCCATAGCAACTCAATCTGAGATGAATTCATTGCATGTTTGATCGAAATAAGAAGTTTTCTCGGCATCAAAGGTTGGTCGACTCGTGTCTGCACAACGGTTTATTTTGTCACCTTATAACTATTTTTAATTGCCGCAATCACACTTCTAATCATCTAAGCATGTGCCACAAACACACTTCCTTATACCCAATTAACTGTCAATCAGTGGATAATTGTATAATCATCAACACCTTAATTAATCACCATCATGACACGGTTTACCTGTAAAGGTGTCAAATAGACCAATAACCGGATATCATTCGTATCCCTCGGTGTTTTTCTTCAGCGCGGGAGTTCCAAATGGGGAATTTCCAGAAATATTGATCGCAAAATGTAGGGCAAGATTTTTTTGTACTTGATTTTTTTCACGGGCGGAAGAATTTGAAAGTTGACGGGAGAGACGGAAGGGACCCTCAAAATCGGGAGAATAATGCTCCCGCCGGAAGGTTCACATGTATGTAATAATCACAATTCAATCGTATATTTATTGTAATGATTGTGTATGGGGTAACTGTATACTATTTGATTATAAATGAGAATACGAAAGTTCAAGTAGAACCTGTAATAATTACATCTTATTAACCTGAAGAAAAAAATGTCTAAAAATAGGTGTGTCGTGCATGAAATATAGTTGACAGGGCATTCAACATTTGTCTGGTTATTTTGGGGATATGTACTTTAAAAAATTCCAGCTGGTTATTGTAATAAAACTTTCGTTCAAAGTGTCATTCCATAAATTGCTTTGTAATTAATTAATAACCTGGCTAAACACCTGGATTTTTAACAAAGTATATACCTGTGTGACAAATGCGAGGTCACATGCTCGACAGAAATATTAGCGTGACATCTACATAAATATTTTTTAATTGGGATTACAGACATTAATATTGTGTTTGTTTCTGTATTAGATGGATGTGTCCAGTTTGATAGAATTACTTCAGATATGTAAACAAATTGTCTTAAAGCTATGCCATGTGCATAAAGTGCATTAATTGGATAATTAATAAACCATTAAATTGTATAATTCTTTATATAAATTTTTGATAAAAATAGAAGTCCCTGCAGTAAAAGTAAAAGTATTTGTTATATATTTTTTGTTCATTAAAACATTGCTCTTAAATTATAATTCTTGATATAAATTTTTAATAAAAATAGAAGTCTGTGCAGTAAAATATTTTTTTTTTTTTGTTGTTGTTCATTTGTCAGTTTTAAGTAGGGCAGTGTGACAAATGAAATTGTCTATTAAATAAAAGGGTTCCAAGAAAACACAAAAATGTTTCTATGGAAGTGGCAATGGGCTAAAGAACAATAAATGATAAAAAAAAAAAAAAATTATTAAGTGAGTCATTAATAGGTTATTTTGTTTTGGGTATTTATCGTTTATTATTCAGCGAAATATCGTGACTACCAGTCTTATTGAGTGAGTGACTAATTGTTGTTTAATACCAAGTTAGCGATTTTTCAGCTATATCATGGTGAGAACAAGTTACATTTTGATGAGATAATGTCGGCTGTGTACTAGACCAACATGCCGAGTTTGATTTTTATAGTGTCTATCTCACTGAAGCAACAGTCCAAGGATAAGCATGTCACGCCACTCTAACACATTATAACTTGATTAAGAGCACACCAGTCTTTAGTCTTACCCCATAATAATGCATGCTTTGTAGAGAGGCAGCTCTGGGGCTTGAACCCATGATCTAACACACTTGATGCAGCATGCTAGCCATTACACCACCTATGCTGTTCCAGGCTCTTTTGGGGAGGAAGGCCTTGACAGATACAACAAAGTATTCTGAGATGTCAATAACCTTAAACACTGACATCCAGGTTCCTAAGTGAACCATTAAGTTAAGTTTCAAAAAAATTTCAAATTATTTTTTTACACCAACTTGTAACACGGAAAAGTCGGTCATTAACCATATTAGATGACAAAGTTAAAATTTATGACATTTCCTTTTTATTTATTAGAGTTATTTAAACTGTTAAAAAATAATTGGTAATAGTTTTGTAATTTTTTTAAATAAGTAAAAAGCAAGTTATCTTCCATTGTAGTATTGTACACGATTTTATCAGTCTGACCTTTTAATAACACTGAGATTTATTGACTTAGTAAATGCTTATTATTAAGTAGAAATATTTCAATCAATGCCGATTCTATCAATAAGTCTGAGGTATATTATTGCTAATTGGCCATCATTATACAATTTTGTGTTGTAATCTTTTAGACAGTTTAAGTAGCAATTATCTTGCTTGTAAAAATTCGACTCTTATTATCCATTCAAAATCATTTACACATTTGAAAGCACAACAATGGCGTATTTATACAAAATCTTTTAAGTGTTAAACATGTTAATTTATGACAAAATCTCTTATCTGATTTCAAAGTGACCTTGCATGTTATAGAGCAAAAAATACATATAAAAAAACATTCAGATGATCATGATCATCTTATTCTGAAAGGAGTGTCATATTGAATCAGAGTTATATAATTCTGTATTGTAAAGGCAAAAATAATCAAATTCTGTAGTATGTGGTCTTATGTCATGTTTTGTTGATAGATTATAGTGACACGATAGATTATACCTACACGATACAAGTCAATTGAATGCTCAATGAACAAAATAATACGACACCACGATTATTAAGGCTATAAAGGGATACCTCTTTAAAATCACAAATCTCTTTGGAAAAAAAAATCAAATTATATTCTTATAAGGTTACTAAAAAGTACCAGTATTTTTTTTGTAAAGGTCAATGAACATTTCTCCTGATGGGTTAGCAGCAGACTCTTTGTAAAAGTCGTTGCACTTTTGGTAAACTGTCATTATTGATACCGGTCAAGTGTAAAATCACTTTTTATACCCTCCAAGGTCAGTAATACCTAGAGTAGATGATGTCTTTTTTTTGTCCAAGGTTGTGAAAATGAAATAAATTATTTTTACCAGTATGTACACTTAGTTCTGTTTTGTAGACCTTTTAATGTCTGTTTTGTCACCTGTCATAAAGAAAATAACAAATTTTTAGTATGACAGTTGTCATGGATATTTACTTGTGTAATGGTAGATCTGTGATGTTTTGATATAAGTAAGGTTTACTAAAAGGTCTCATTTTTAGCACATCTGAGTTGACCAAATTGTCTTCTTCTAGCATTTTGCCATCAATTTTATTCTGTTGTCTGCCAGAAAAGGGAAGATTAGTAAATTTTGAAAAACCTTCTTCTCAAGAATTATTAATATAAATTCTATGACATTTGTCCTAACACGTCATCGCAATTTTATACAAACAAAGACCCAAGGATCTATGTCTGCTGACCACTGGTTGGTCAAAAATTATTCATAGGCTGCAATTTGGAAAATTGTTGGAATTATTATTTGAATTATGTAATATGAAGAATCAAACCATAGAAATGAGGAAAGCAGACCTTGTAGGAGGTCATTACTTGGTGTGCATGGGTAAAATTAAAGAAGTTCCCCTTTTTCAGTATGGTAATATAACTGGGAATGAAGTGATACTGCCTTTTACTTGAATCTTGTTACAAGTTTTTAAACAAAAATACATTTATGAAGACCTCAGAATTACAGGTTTTAACATAAGTTACAAGAAGGTAACAGTAAACAAAATTATAAGAAACATGACTGAATTTTGCAATCATATCTAGATTCAGGCTTGTACATACAAATAAAGGCTTAAAAGTCCAACGGTCTATTATTATCTGATCCTTTGTTTGGAGAAGGGGTAGGGTATATAGAGGTTATCATAGCCTGCAATGGGAACATCAAATTTTAAATTATCTGCTCAAATATCTGCAGAAATAGAAACACAGATGATAACATAAATAATAAAAAGACAGACTAGTTTTAATTACCGGTACAAATGTAGAATGGTCAAGTATTGACTACAGGGTCAAAGTTCAACTATTATTTTTGCATTGCAGGTATGAAGAGGCAGCAGCACTTTGTCGCAAACTTTTGATGATGGACCCTACCATGATGGACATCTGGTTGTGTGTGGCAGAATTATATTCCACGTGTGGTGACCCTGTGGCTACGCGACAGGTATGTAAAACTTTTAATAATGAATTATTAGGGTTGTGTGTAGCAGAGTTATATTCCACGTGTGGTGACCCTGTGGCTACGCGACAGGTATGTAAAACTTTTAATAATGAATGACATTAGGGTTGTGTGTAGCAGAGTTATATTCCACGTGTGGTGACCCTGTGGCTACGTGACAGGTATGTAAAACTTTTAATAATGAATGACATTAGGGTTGTGTGTAGCAGAGTTATATTCCACGTGTGGTGACCCTGTGGCTACGCGACAGGTATGTAAAACTTTTAATAATGAATGACATTAGGGTTGTGTGTAGCAGAGTTATATTCCACGTGTGGTGACCCTGTGGCTACATGACAGTTATGTGCATTAACTTCTGATAATGAATGACATATGGCTATGTATCCTAGAACTATATTAAAGATATGGTGTCTAGAGTAGACATGTGTGGCTACATGCCAAGGAATATAAATTTTGAACCCTGCCATGATTGACATGGGATTATATGTTTTGGGAATAAAAATTTACACCTACTGGTACTTAATGTGATGTTATTTTTATTGCATGTGTGTGCGATAATTATGACAAAGTCCATAAAAAATAAGTATATTTATTTTTTAAATTATTGGTATTGCAAGAAATATTTCCAATAGAACCAATGAAATATTAGCATCAATCTAATTAACAGTTCTTTGTTTAATTTGTTACTATGACGATACACATCCTGTTTGGGGTCATATCCATTTAACCTTTCATTCATCTTTCACTGTTCATGTGCTGTCATGGTCGTGGTAGTTGGGTTTTTTTTTTTTACAACTACCTGTGCAATCTGTGCCTATCACCACTAAAGTTGTGAGTTCGAACCCCGTTCATGGCGAGGTGTACTCAATACAACATTATGTGACAAAGTAATGTGGTCTCTTATAACTGCTCAGCAGTAAATGATCTTGATTTATCCATCATTCTGACCACCTATTATTATATGACAATTAATATTAAACCTTGAAAAGCATTTATTTTGCTTTTATGATGAATTAGGTCAACAGATACTTCTGTATGTTAAGAAATAAGTAAGCAGCTTGCCACTCTTTAAACATAGCAAAAGTATTTATTTTGTAGCTCTCAGGGTGACCTGGCTTATTAATTCGTCAGATTTTCCATCATTTCAGTAATATCCTTCTAGTTATTAGTCCTCTTCCTCCAAATAATTTTTTTTCTAAATGGAGTTTTCTCCAATTTTTCTTACGTAATATACTATTATAATTTTAAAAATTATTTAGGATTGGTGGGTAATTGCTAACTTTTTCATTTTAAGAGCAAATAATGTTTTTTGGTGAGGTCTGTGTGTAACAGTGTTTTCTTTCCAGAGGACAAGTTACACTAGTATATAATTTCCAGAGGAATTGTTGCACTAGGTTATTTTTTCCATGCTAACCTAACCCTAAACCTAACCCTAACCCGGAAATTCTACACACCGGAATAAAAGTATGCTTACACGTGTTGCTCATCTTTTTAGTTTTCTGTCTTGTGATTTTTATTTTGTTTGTCTTTGTCCTGTGTCTTGTGTGCCCAATTTTGCCAGTGTCTCTGAATTGTCCATTCTTGATTGCCCCTTCCTTTTTATTCGTATACATGTAGCATACAAGAGAAAATATCTACAATGAAAATAAAGTAATAATAAATCTGATTTTTAAATAAAAAAAAATTGTTGTTTTATAAAAGTCAGACTACAATGAAGTCTTATTTGGACCCAGTCAAATAAATAAATTATAATTCTGGGAAAAATTATTTCACAGAATGCCGTTCTAGGTATTGAAAATATAAATGAAGTTGATTTTAACAAGAAAAGATGGTGTCATTTATAAATCCTCTTAAAATTAATAGCAGTTTTCAATAAGCAAAAGAAAATTGTCTAAAGGAGTACATGTATAAAATTTAACATGTAGATTTAAAAAAAAAAAACATTTCAAATGAGGGTTGTGAAATACATGTGTAAGACTTAGAACTTAATTTTTGCTAATTATTATATTACTTTGAAATAGTTTCGTCAAAGGACATGTGACACAATGATTGGTAATCCATGTGTTCGTTACCATGCTAATATTTTGTAAAATTGTTTAAAAAAAATATTACATCCATTGCTCGAATAGATTGATCTTAATAAAATTGTTAAAAAAATAAAGCTATGTCTTGATTTAAAAAAATTAATTAATGAATAAAAAATGTGTTTGTATAACTTGTACTGTCCTGTTGTACTTAAGCTATAAAGTAACACTTCTTCACTTTGATGTGATTTTTTTTAACATCTTAAAACATAGATAAATGATCTTGTCTTTACATAATATTTCACTTGAAAGTAAGATATCTGATAAATTTTACAACTTGTAAAGACATTACAAATGTACATTTTTGTATTTGATTATTTTCTTTGAAAAAAAAAGAACTGACAGATTTAGAAATTTGTTGACCCTTGCTCTCAATTATCACATAAATTCAAAGTTTCCCCCAATAGGCAAGTGCTTGTATTGACAAATGGCAATTTTTCATAGAGTTAAAAAAAGAAAAGAAAGGAAAGAGAAAAAAAAGGCTAAGGTGCAACAAATGATCTATCATAGCGTTTGATCTCAGATACCAGTATAACTCCTCAACATGTGAATTTACCTGTAGGGGGGGCCTCATTAATTATGTCAATGCAGGTTTTATTTTTTTCGTGTAATGAGCTAAGATGTCTCTTAAGATGAATAATTATGCATTTAAATTTTTTTTTTTTAGGTTTTCGTTTGAGAATTGAAATTGATGCAAATGAACATTGATGCACGACCCGTCTGACCTAAATTTAAAATAAATCAATGAAAAATAATAGTTTTATTGCTGTTCTGCATCTTTCAGTAAGAATTGTATGTCAATGACGACTTCAATAGGTGGCAAAATTCATCCCATCAACTTATTTCCTGGCAGTAAGGTCTGTAAATGTTTGTACATTTTATACCCTTAATTTATTGTTTGTCAGTTAGGCCTTCAATGGTGGCAAATTGTATACCCTTTGTAACCCTTCAATGATTTTGTGTCTGATTGTCAAATACACTTTGAAGTGAGTGTATGCAAACTCATAACTTAAAGTGAAAGTATCAAAAGGGGAAATAACTCCTGTAAAAAAACAAAAATGTTTATTTTTAGAATCATGTTGGAAATGTACAAATGGTCTATTGCTTGTATGTACAAACTTTTATGACTAAACAAAAAGGTGTCTATAGATATCAGGGTAGAATTATCAGTACATACAGACTTTTATGCCTGTACCCTGGAGGTATATTACAGGCCCTTCAACAAGGGGCAGTACCAAGTACTTTTACCCACCTAAAATGGTCTTTGGTACCTCCTGATTTTAAAGAGTGTTGTATAAGATAATGATATTCATGAAAATTGTTCAAATTTTGATAAAGAGTAGCATCTGGAAATAGGGAAGTACTGGTAGACTTGAAAAATATTGAAATCACAGTATAATAATAATCAGTATAGTGGGTGTATATTTTAATCTATTGCAGGTGTTTGCAGATGCATTGGCAGCTAACAGGTTCAGTGCACATCTATATTTCTATGCAGCAAATTATGAAATTTTACAGGTAAACATTATTTACTAAATGCAGCAATAAATAAAACGTAATAATAAAAACATGAAAAAACAGAGAAAAATAAATCTACAATTTTTTACTGTAAGTATATATTTATTTATATATGTTTTTTAGTACATGCCACATTTGGTTTATGGCTGGTTGTATATTAGGGGCACACTTATCAGATTTGTCACGCGAGATAACGATTCCGTGAAACGATGTGCATGCGTAAATTTGTTATATCTTATAATTCATAAACGCTCAAAATTGTTGTTTTTTTTAACATTGTTTGTGTGTGTTCCAAAAGATACATTCCTACGAAAATTTATGGGACTTTTTAGTTGTTTGTTTTCTTGCATCATGTAAAGTACAGTGGTACTGAATTTACCTTAGGTATGGTTCCCAAAAGTTTACCATTGCTTACGTATAATTGTGAAATTAGTAATTTACAAGTTGAGGGATTAGATTTAGGGTTATGGTGTTTAATGCCACTTCCACCAGTATTTCAATTATATCGTTCCATCAGTTTTATTGGTGGAGGAAACCGGAGAAAATCGCAGACCTGTCGCAAGTCACGGACAAACTTTATTACATAATGTTGTATTGAGTATACCCCGCCTGAGCGCTTTTCAATTAATGATGTTATCCATATCTAATATCACCGAGTTGCACAAACTAAAGTAAATATCCACATTTATATCCACTGTAAGTAAAGAGGTATTTCAATTATAGAAGTTATCCACATTTATATCCACTAGGTAAAGAGCTATTTCAATTATAGAAGTTATCCACATTTATATCCACTGTAGGTAAAGAGGTATTTCAATTATAGAAGTTATCCACATTTATATCCACTGTAGGTAAAGAGGTATTTCAATTATAGAAGTTATCCACATTCATATCCACTGTAGGTAAAGAGGTATTTCAATTATAGATGTTATCCACATTTATATCCACTGTAGGTAAAGAGGTATTTCAATTATAGAAGTTATCCACATTTATATCCACTGTAGGGAAAGAGTTATTTCAATTATAGAAGTTTTACTGTTGTATATAGAAGTCATATTTTGAAGACAAGTTATTTTTTTTTCAAATGAGGGAGAAAAACTCACCTAGGCCAAGTCCCCAATGAGTAGAAGGGGTCTCCAATGAGTAGATGAGAGAAAGGGTCTCCAATGAGTAGATGGGAGAAAGGGTCTCCAATCAGT
>MJUT01031499.1:912798-935909 GCA_002080005.1 Gigantidas platifrons
CCTAAACCAGACAGACTTTACAGTCCTATCTACTGAACCCTGAGTAAACTGGAAATCTGTCTAAACCAGACAGACTTTACAGTCCTATCTACTGAACCCTGAGTAAACTGGAAACCTGCCTAAGTCAGACAGACTTTACAGTCCCATCTACTGAACCCTGAGTAAACTGGAAACCTGCCTAAGCCAGACAGACTTTACAGTCCTATCTACTGAACCCTGAGTAAACTGGAAACCTGCCTAAGTCAGACAGACTTTACAGTCCTATCTACTGAACCCTGAGTAAACTGGAAACCTGCCTAAGTCAGGCAGACTTTTCAGTCCTATCTACTGAACCCTGAGTAAACTGGAAACCTGCCTAAGCCAGACAGACTTTACAGTCCTGTCTACTGAACCCTGAGTAAACTGGAAACCTGCCTAAGTCAGACAGACTTTTCAGTCCTATCTACTAAACCCTGAGTAAACTGGAAACCTGCCTAAGCCAGACAGACTTCACAGTCCTGTCTACTATTGAAACCTGTCTAAACTGAACAAATTCTTCAGTCCCAAAGGGGTTCGGTTAGACAAGTTTTACTGTATTATTAAATACCCTGTACTTTTCCTATGATGTAATTATTTTTTCTCATACCAATTGAAATATACACGTTTTTTTTTAAAGCTCAATGCTTTTCTTCTTACCTGTTCTTGTTTTTGACAGCTTATTATTAGAACTTCAAGGAGACAGTGCCCAAGCTATAGAAACATATGAAACAGCTCTCAGTAAAATACAGAATGTATCTGACATTACAAAAGTTTGGTCAAGGTAATACAATGTTTATACTCCATTAGAAACAAAAACTATATTGTATAATGTAGTCATTAAATCTATATTGCAAAAAAAAAATATTTTGTCTTCAAGTCTATATTGAAAGAGGAGTATATTTTAAGGATTATTCACTTTATTTGTTAGGAATCTGGAGTATAATTGTTATTATGTTTAAGTCTTATTTTAAAGGGGGAGAGAAGATATATTTTCAGGGTTGGGCCTTATATTTGTAAGGAATCAGGGTTAGTGGACTGTTGAGATCTGTGTAATTAAAATTTATTTCAGGAGTTGAAATAGCTATTTTTTTAATGGAAGGGAAATCAACATTTTACCTTCATGAAAGCAGAATGAGGACTTCTACCTCATCTCATGCCTTCTACAATGAGAAGTGATATAAATTACATGCCTTTGTAGATTGAAGTGTCACCTATGTAATTACTGCTGGTCTGTACACTACAGGGGGCCATCGTGGTCATGATCGTATGGTAGTTGGATTTACAACTACTTATGCAATTACTGAAATATGGTTGAAAGTGGCTTTAAACACCATAATGCTAACCCGGTACACTTCAGATTCAACTGTAATTTAGACATGTTCATTTTTCTTCTTTTTAAAAATCATAATTTATTTATGGTCTGAAAACATTATCCCCTAAATGGGTGAGCAGTATAAAATCTGGAGTCATCGACATCAACCCTCAAATGTGTGGGCAACATAAAATACAATGGGAAAAAAATCTGAAGTCACCGTGCCCCCAAATGGGTGGGCAACATAAAATACAATAATAATATCATCCTAGGTAGATTAATGATAGGATGTATATACATGTCATAGCTAGTAACAGTAAAAGTTAGTTAACTATCCTACAATGACCCTATATTACAGACCGCTTACATGTGTGTGTAACAGGGGAATGAAGTGGTCCATGGACTTGATTGATTGTCCATCGTTACGATGTATAGCCTCAAAACATTGTACTGCTAAAAATTTTAAAAAAGGAGTATTTTAGATTAATTGTCCCTGTATCAAAAGAGGAGTTCAAATGAACCAATCTTTGGTTTAATAATGTATTTGTACAAAAATATAGGGATAGGGAAATTAATTGAGAAGTTTGTCATGTAATTCTTTATTTATTTAATGAGAATTGCTGACAGCCGATGACTACAAGCAGTTGTTTTTTTTATTATTTTGCAGAGTTAAAGCTCAAACAAATAGAGAGATTCTTGTTTTCACTGCCATTTTATTGTCCTTGTTTATTTAAAAAAAAGTAGTTTGAAACAAATTAAATTTTAGTTCTTTATATAAAAAATTAAAGTAAAAATATTTGTTTAAAAAAAAAAAAGTAGTGTTAAATATCCATAACCCTAACCTTAATTTTGAGATGTAATTTTCTTTAAAAAAAACTGTAAAAACTAAATTATATGTACTACCGAAAGGAAAGATTTTTTATATCAGTGAAAAAGTGTAATTATGAAAGATATTCAATTTTCTTTTCTAGTTATCTTCGGTTCTATGCAAGACAAGTTTTAGCCAGCAAAAATAACGTGGAAACAGCCAAGACTTTCACCAGTCTGATATACCGAGCAGCGACATCCATTCCTACCAAGTTAGAATGTCCATACTCGTGGAATCATCATTGGTTTAACTATACCCACGTTAACACTGTACTAAGCCTATATCTTAATAGTCTTCCCAAGGAGCTACTGTTGACAGAGTACGAGAAATTGGTGACGGTTATGCCTAATAATGTCCAGCTAATATTAAGGTAAAGTTAGTTATGCATATTAATGTACAGCTAATATTAAGGTAAAGTTAGTTATGCATAATAATGTCCAGCTAATATTAAGGTAAAGTTAGATATGCATAATAATGTACAGCTAATATTAAGGTTATGTTGTAGGAGAAAACATTTTCAATTTTATAGTTTGGAGGCAATCATTAGACTTAAAAGTGATATATTATATAAAGATTGTAATTCTGTAGAATGTTATTCAGTGAAATCAGTCTATACCAAACCTTCTTGTGGCTTAATGAGTTAGGTAGTTGGATTACCTAACAACTCATACAAGTCTATCACCAATACGACGTGGGTTCGCGCCCGGCTTTGTAAATTACAAAAGAGGGTGCACTCGACTCGGAGCCGCAAGTGATAAAGTTTACCAGTTGCCCATGGTCGATGGTTCTCTCCGGGCACTCCGGCTTCTTCTACCACTAAAACGGGTCACCATGATACAGCTGAAATATTGCTGAAAGTGGCATTAAAACACCAAAAAATCAAATCAAAATCAATCTTGTGACCAGCTTTTGTGTTTGGATTATACAGGTTAAATTAACAAAGATTTCCTTCTTTAGGACTTTATTTAAATTTCGGTTTATACAAGAATCAGATTTATTCAGGATTTGATTTAGACAGGTTTCACTGAAGTTTCTATCTTCATGAACCCTCAACAGAAAATAGGAATGTGTCCCTTTTAATGCATCAAATTCAACAATGTAGCATTTAAAAAATATAGAAAGGTTAGCAGCTCTGCTGAATATAGCTGTCATAAAGAATATTATAGCAAGCAGATATATTTACATGTTGTAAATCATTTGCTGTGGTTGATACTATATACCATAGCTGTTATTTTGTGCATGCCAAGCACTGTCTTGCAACTTGTTATAGCCTGTAAATACTGCCATTGCTAGGTCTGTCATAGAATGTGCACATTGTCATTGAAGGCCTATAAACTTTGTTCACACTGTCTAAAGTGTGTTATACTCTTTGCACACTATAAATGGTTGTATGGTGTGCCATGTTCTGTACACAATCTCATTGTAGGATGTGTAATTGTTTGTGCAGTCCTTTTATGGTGTGCCATGTTCTCTAGGCACTTGTAGGGAGTGCTATGCTTTTGGTGCAATGTCCTTGTAGGGTGTATCATGTTCTGTACAAACTGTGCTCGTAAGGTGTGTCATGCCTTGTGTAATGTCCTTGCAGGACATGTCATGCTCTGTACACACTGTCTTTGTAGGGCGTGTCATGAAGCTATATCCCAAGATGACCTACAACAAGCCAGAAGTTTCTGTAATGCTGCAATCTATGACAACATTGGTCATATTTCACTTTGGAAGATGTAAGTTACATACAAAAAACAACTGTATGAAAGGTAAGCTAGTTAATATAATCATGATATTAAACTATTTTAGAAGGTCTCATCCAATCAAATCGATTGAGTTAGATTGGAGTTTTTTTTTGTAGGAAAGCAGGTATTAGTATTCAAATTTTAAGTCTATTGATCATTATTTTCTAGAGACTAGAGTTTGTTAAGGAGTTAGGTGCCTACCTAGTCTTATTTGTGCAAAAGGTTATTAGCTATTGGCAATTTAAATCTTTCATTTAGTCAGAGGTATCGATTTCCATATTAAATATTGATAAGATAGATACAGCTAAAATTTTCAAGATAAAAGGTTAAAAGTATAGCAAAAATTACCCACCCTACAATGTGAAACAAATATAATAATTATATGAAAAGCCACCCTGTAATGTAAAGAAAATATAATAACTTCACACCTGCAATGTGAAACAAATATGATAACTTCACACCTGCAATGTGAAACAAATATAGTAACTTTACGCTTGCAATGTGAAACAAATACATGTATAATAATAACTTCACACCTGCAATGTGAAACAAATATGACTTTACACTTGCAATGTGAAACAAATATAATAACTTCACGCTTGCAATGTGAAACAAATATAATAACTTCACACTAGCAATGTGAAACAAACATAATAACTTCTTTTCTGTCTATGTTCTTGATTGAGTCATTCCATTGTATTTCAATTCAGTATGATGACATTAATTATTGTACTACATTTTCAGGATGATATCTGTGGCCATTAAACTAGAGAATATTAGAGAGGTTAGTCAGATGTAAAATAAGGTCACATTTTGATATTTGTTGGAGTTCACATTATCAGGACTTTTGTTATTTTATTTTATCTTACGTTTTGTACCCAGGCTTCACAATCATAATTTTTGTTTATTAAGAGTTTCGTACTCCCACTAAAAATATCATCCAATCAGAATGCTTGATATATGTGATACAGTGTTCTGATTGGCTGTTTTTTTAACACGAGTACAAAAATCATACTCAGAAGTTTTTTTTTACCGCAAGGCCAGTTGGTCTATTTACTTGTAAAATAGTCTGCATGTTAAAATAGTGATATTTTTCTGTAGATTTTCTTGAAAGTTAAATATAGATTCTCCTTCAGTTGCCCGTGGGTTACGATATTTCTCCACTCAAGAGAGTTAAATTAAAAATTTTAACCACAAGCCGTCAGACGAGTGGTTAAAATTTTTAATTTAACTCTCGAGAGTGGAGAAATATCGTAACCCACATTATTTAACACAAACTTTATTTCAAGATTTGAAATTAATGTGTTTCAAATTAATTCGGGGAAAGGCACAAGACATTTTAATCCTTTAGAGGATTACAGATTTTCCACCACTGGTTCAGCAGGGTTAAAACCCCATAATAATGGGAGAAGGTAAGTTCTTTTACTTAAATATTTGTTTATTTATCAGTAGTGAGGGATTGAATCACTGGAGTGTTTGAAAATTTGATTTTAAAAATTCAAAAAATGTCATTTACTTTACACCTAATGCATACAAAACTGAATTCATTTGGTTTCTTGATCACCTTGACAACATAGTTGTTTTCGTTCTCTTGTAGGCCAGGAAGTTGTACCAAAGAGCCATCCAAGTTCTACCCTACTGTGTGACACTGTGGAAAGATGTAACAACTTTTCATTTCTTTTTGTTTTGATGAATATAACTTTAATATAAGATGGAAATAAAATATAATATACCTAAAATTATTTTAAAATTAAAAAAAAAAAAATTATTTTAAATTATTTTCCTGAATATTTATCATATTTATTTACATGTAATAATTTAATCTAGTAAAATTACCTTTTGAGTATTTATAAAAAGTAAATTATTTGCTAATTTTGCAATTTGTTTTGTTTTATTTCAGTACCTGATGTTTGAGGTCGCCAAAGGTTCCAAGGAGGTTGTACCACAAATATTATCTAGATGTCAGGAGCTAGGTTTAAACATGGATGATTACTTCAATTTTATTATGAAGGTCAAATAATGGAACAACCTTCATAAAATGGGATTTAATCAAAATTTTGAAATTTCTATCAGAATAATAAAATATATAGAAATTGTGTAATGTTTGGAAAGAAGAGATTGAACAATATAACTTTACATATTTTCTAATGTGTGATTGGAATAAACATGACTGCAAACAGTCAGTCTTCCATATTTAACGGGTAAGTATTTAATGATGGAGTTTTTAGCATATTGTTTTGAATGCTTCTTGATCAATTGTCAAGAGTCTTACTTTCTGCAGTAAACTCATGATGCAAATTATATGAATGATCAGAAAACATGAAAAATATTGCAATATTAATTTAAATTATGCAATTTAACTTCAAAGCTGAATTAAAAACTAATGAATTTTGTTGAAGGCTCCATATCAATAATGTTTATGTTGTTTTTCTTTTCTTTTTATTTCCTTTGGTGCTATTTTATGTTGTTTACTCGTAATTGTTACCAGAAGGATGTGGAATTAGTGGACAGATTTCATGGGAAACAGGAAGCAGAATTAGAAGAGGTGTTTTCCAGGATATGTTGTGACCTATACATTGCATGTGATGAACTGACAGTTTTGGGCACAATTTAATAGATTTTCATTTCATATTCTTGGACAGGAATAACAAACCAATGTTGAGTACTACATGTACATAGAGTACTAAACTCATAATAGAAATAAAACTATTAACTTTTGTTTATTTTATCAATTAGTCAAACGATATAACTGAAATATTATTGAAAGTGGCGTTAAGCAACATAGACCAAACCATTAATTATTCAGGTTTAAAATCCTGGTTGTGATCAATTATTTTGCAAAAATGCTGATTTTTGAGACTGCCATTTGTCTTGTAATATGCAATAAACCATTTATTACAGATAGTTCTCAAAATTTCTTTGAAGTTGACTTTATAATATACATATAATAATTAGAATAATGAAAGCACAAATGGTGCAAAGCAATATTCAATATTCTTGTAGGTGCAAAGGGGTAGGGAATTATATCGGGGGAAGGGGGGATATGCAATAAATAGGTATTGAAGCAGTATTATAAGATTTAGAAGGAGATGTATTTTTTATTGCAAGAATGACAAAAAGTGGGTAATATTTCATTTTTATTTTGCTTAACTTCTTATTTGATTAAAAATGAAGTTTTCAGTGTTAATTGTTTTACTGAGCTATCACCAGGAATTTTTCCCAAAAAACCTTCATTTTTGTTATTATATAAAAAAAATCTTGTTTAACTTAAAAGGCAATATCAAGTATTTGTAACTTGGGTAATTATATGCAATAACAAAAACCCTTTTTTATTCAGTCCCATTTTGTCTTTTATTTGCTCATCATTTTTATAGACACTCCATAAGAAACCTTCCCATGATTCTGTGTTTTTTTGACATTGTGATTATTTTTTATGTAAATTTGTTGTCTTTGTTATATTTCTAATTAAATCATTTAAATTTATTATCATAGTTTGTTTTCATTTACATACATAGAAATATTTGACTGAATTTTGAGTCCAAAGATTTTGTTAATTGTGAAAAGAATAATGAAAAAAAGTTTGAAGATGCCAAAGGAGTTAATCAGGCCCCGACACCATAAAACTTGAGAATTGACTCAAGTCTGAGAATATTCTCAAATAAGGAAATACTCAAATTTGATTGGCTGAGAACACAGATTTGAGCAAAAAAAGTTTGCTCAGCAAAGAAAAAGTGTTATGGCATTGGGGCCAGGAGTCCCTAAATTGAAAGACAAGCAATAACAATGGCCATAATAATGACAGTATGACTAACAATTGTCGGCAAAACTATGCAGAAAACTGAAGATTGAGTAACACAAATCCCAATTAAAACTAGGAGTGAACTCACGTTCTCCTGAAGGGTAAAAATTTCCTGCTCCACTAGTGGCACACTTTATGGATATAGAAAGTTAATTGAAAAACATAATATGTGCACAAAACATGAAAATATTCAGACAACAGAGAAATAACTAAGTTACAAAATGTCATGGAGAATTCAGAGATGATCAAATACAAGTCATGGAATCAACAAATGAAATTGCTGGATTAATTTAGTGCTGAGCATAGTTTGCTCCTCAGGATAATTCTATATTGTTTGACTTCAATTACTTTCAGTAAAATATTGACTAAAGCTGGATTGAAATTATGGGTGCTTAGCAACATTTCTGTTTAATTGTGGTAGTTAGTTATGTTGGTGAATGAAACTGGAGAAAACCATTGATCTTCCAGAAGTCACTGATAAACTTTATTGTATAAGTTTGAAGATACCAAAGAGGTAATCAGGAGGGTAAATCGAGGAGATACAGACAATCCAATGGATAAAAGGACAAATAATCTGCAAAGCACTACACAGAAAACTTAAGATTAAGCAGCACGAACACCACTAAGAACCTATGAGGAACTCAAGTACTCCTAGGAGGAACTCAAGTACTCCAGTAAGTTACGCAGTTCATGCTTCACTAAGAACCTAGGAGGAACTCAAGTACTCCAGTAAGTTACGCAGTTCATGCTTCACTAAGAACCTAGGAGGAACACAAGTACTCCAGTAAGTTACGCAGTTCATGCTTCACTAAGAACCTAGGAGGAACTCAAGTACTCCAGTAAGTTATGCAGTTCATGCTTCACTAAGAACCTAGGAGGAACTCAAGTACTCCAGTAAGTTACGCAGTTCATGCTTCACTAAGGACCTAGGAGGAACTCAAGTACTCCAGTAAGTTACGCAGTTCATGCTTCACTAAGAACCTAGGAGGAACTCAAGTACTCCAGTAAGTTACGCAGTTCATGCTTCACTAAGAACCTAGGAGGAACTCAAGTACTCCAGTAAGTTATGCAGTTCATGCTTCACTAAGGATGTATTGAGTATATCTTAAAATGGACATGAGTGGAAATTATACAGACAGAATACAAGTCAGTTAGAATAGAACTTTAGAATACCAATAAACATGGATAGTACAAATAGAATGTCTTGACAAGTTAAGTTAATACAATGCACAACAAAATACCTACATGAAACATTTATGTAGGTAATAGAAAAGTCTGAAGATACTTAATGGGATAATTAATCAGAAGCCTAAATCAAAGAAAGATGTACAATATAATAGTCAAAATAAAAAGGGAAAAACAATGATATACAACATTAAAGATTGCACGAACCTCACAACAAACTAGGAATGAAGTCAGTTGTTCTGGAAGGGTATACAGTTCCTGCTCCATTAGTAGATTAGTATCATGGAACAACACATTTGAATCTAGAATGAAGCAGACAAAATAGGTGATTAAAAACAGAAGGTTTGAATACTGTCACAAATTGTAGACTTTTATGTTCCATATACCTGCATATATTTGGACAAGAGTAGGCAAACTAAATCCTGGACAGACATACCTATTACAAGTTTAGCAAAATCTAAGAATCACTAAATATTTAAAACAAAGTTCAAATTGCTAATCTCTAAATAATAAGAAAATATTGGATGGGAACAAGAAATTCACAATGAAGCAGTCTCGGACGATTCGAGGATTCTTAACTTTGTGGATGTGAAGGGACTTCTATGGCTTTTAGTATATGTAACATTTATTTTCTTTGGTGTTTTAAATACCACCAAACCAATGAAAATGTATACCTCTCCAATAATAACGACTTCACCGTTAACCAATAGTATTTAACACAATTCCTACTGGACAATAATATGTAGTTTATATACCTGTACTAATTATCACACCAGGCTGAAGTGGATGGGGTACTTGATATATACAAATACTTATATAACACTGGAGTGAAAATTATAATCTGGATGCAAATTCTTACATAAGAATGGAATAACGTTAACATCCTATGGAACACATTTAAGACGAAACGCTTCGAATCACTAGAGAAAACCATCCCATGGATTAGAAGGAAAGAAAAGAAAATGATCAAGCAAAAACAGAGGCTCTACAAGCAATCAAAGAAACAATAAATGGACAAACTATAGAGTGTACCAAAAAGAATGCAAATGCCACCTAAGGAAAGCAGAGTCTGACTACATAAATAAAAACATCATAGAAGGGTTGAGAACAACAGCACAAAACCCTTCTGGCGCTACATAAAATCAAAACGCCAAGACTCCTGTGGTATAGCACCACTAAAAAGGGGGACACAACTAATCAGTGATAGCAAAGGAAAGGCAATCATTCTCCTCCAACAATTCAAGTCAGTATTTACCCAAGCAACTGACACAACCCTACCATGATCAACAAAGATACAATGCAAAAACAAAATCAAATTATCATAAAGCAGGAAGGACTAGAGAAATTGCTATCAACCCATCAAAATCATCTGGGCCTGATAATATACCCAATAGAATAATAAAAAAAAATGTGCTGTCCAACTAGCACCTATATTTCAAAAGATCTTCCAAGTTTCAATCCACACAGGAGACCTACCTAAAGACTGGAGAGATGCCAACATATCCAGCATATTTAAAAGGGGAGACAAACACCAGAAAATTATAGTCAACACTCAATATAGAGTATTCTCCTGACGGGAAGAAGAAGAAGGCCCGTATCGTTAACTTCTGTTCCATATAAACTATTAGAACATATATTATGCAGACATCTTATGAAACATCTAGAAATAAATAAGATACTTACCAACTTACATCATTGATTCAGATCAGGCTACTCATGCGAATCACAACTACTAACAACAATAAACGACTTTCTGAAAGAACACGACAAAGGCCACCAAGTCGACGTAGCCATCCTAGACTTCTCCAAAGCCTTTGATACAGTCCCCCCATAATAAACTACTACACAAACTAGATCAGTATGGAATTAAAGGTAGCATCCACACATGGCTATGAAACTTCTTAACAACAAGAAAAATGAGAACAATTGTCGAAAGGGAAACAACAGTAGACTCAGTGGTACCCCCAAGGAACCGTATTAGGACCGCTCATGTTTCTATGCCATATCGAGTGCCATATAAATGACCTCCCCGATAGCGTCACCTCATCCGTCCGTCTATTTGCCGATGATTGCCTTCTTTATCGTACCATTAAACAAGAAGACGATCACCAAGCTCTACAGAAAGATCTAAAGAACTTAGAGGAATAAGCAAATAAATGGGGTATGCGATTCAACGCTAAGAAATGCTACACCTTATCAATCAACAAAAGTTCAACAAGACTCTATGAACTAAATAATCACATCCTTCAAGAAGTAAGCGATAACCCATACTTCGGTTTACAAATTTCAAACGACCTCAAATGGAGCATACATATCAACAACGTATGCAAGAAAGCTAAACCCCCCTCGACTTTCTAAGGAGAAACATGAAACGTCCCAGAAAATTGTAGAAAAACAGCCTACATATCCCTAATTCGATCAGTTATGGAGTATGGAGCAACGATCTGGAACCCATATCTCAAAGGAGACATTGACAAATTAGAAAAGATACAAGACCGAGCTATACGTTTCATCAAACGGGATTATAGAAGCAGAGAAAGGGGGTGTATAACGACAATGAGAAAAGAACTAGAGCTAGAAACACTGGAAGACAGACGACAAAGCCTCCGTCTCATTTTAATGTACAAGGTGGTTGAGGGGTTGGTGCCACCTCTACCAACCAACGCTTTTGTCACATTTCGCAAGCGTAAAAGGCAAATAAAACCAAAGATATTTGGGGATTGTGTAACCATCAACCCAGTTGACAAACACAAAACTAACAACTCAAAGTGCTTAAACATCCCAAATAGTAGGACATCTCAATTTCAGAACAGCTTCTTCGTGGACACCGTCATACGTTGGAACCATCTACCAGACACAGTTGCATGCACAAAGTTCCTTGAGGCATGCAAGACCGCCCTAGCGGACCAGCCCCAATCAAATCCGGGCGCCTCTCTACCATTGTATAAAAACCGTTTTCTGGTAACTACAACGTATTCAATACAGATACACGGGCCTGGTAATAAATATAGTATGAATTGAGTAGACCCAAGTCGTAACCTCTGACCGTAATCACTTGTGTATCACTTGTGTATCACCTATCATCTGTTTTTGTGTAATACGTATACATTATCTACTCATTCTGTCATCTTATAATAATTATTTGTAAATAATTGATGCTCCTGTAGCGCAGTCTGCTGCGCATGAGTTTATTGAATAAAGTTGAATTTGAAGGAAGGAGTATAATGAATTTATAAATGAATTCTTAATTAACCTCTGTGAAATCCGTTGTGATCTCAGTAGTTCCAAAATTAATGTACAATGTATCTACAGAAATAAATATAATGAGACTTTTAGGTGAAAAAAGAATGTACACCAAACATGTACGAAATATTTGACGATATGATTTGAGTTCTTGGAGGATTATTGTTTAACGCCAAATGAGCTATTTTTTTCAGCTATACCATGACGAGAAAAAGTTATATAATGAGAAGGTGATCATGATGATGATGATATCCGCTCTGTACTAGACCAACACATTGAGTTGGACGACATTGATCTGGAAATGGATGTAATTATCACAGATGAAACTAAAAATCAAATTGTTCATTTACCCACTAGTTGATTGATTGTGGTTTAACATCATATGCACAGTATATCAGATATAGTCACAAGCAGGACACGTTTACAAACTATAAATCAGACCAGGTACTAATATGCCCCTGCAAGGACATAAGTGTAGATTGCAACATGAAACAGTGGATAGAAGCTAGACACTACCAGCGACCACTCTTAGAACGTTACTCGTTGGGTTGGGATTTGCTGCAAGTTGTCTTGCCTGGAAGGAGCGTAACATTCTGCAAACAAGAGGCACTTATTTGCGTTCCGTCCTACGACCGAATTCTGTTGAGTATACATGTGTTTTAATTCGTCATGAACAACCAATATATTCCCCATCAGGGGGATTATATATCCTACAGCGGAGTAAATAGATAATATTTCTTGACACCGAGTTTCATTCGGAGTTTACCCATTATTTGGGAAGGCAACTTGTATAGAATCGATGAATTTTGAAGATGAAATAACAATGATCAAAGCAATTCCCCCGGAATAAATTAATTCCACAATATACATGTATCTAATTATAAAACAGTCATTCATCATTATAATCACACACAAAGTAAAGTCGATCTCAGTAAAAAATACAAACTGTATTATTACGGAGGACATCTAATATCTACTACAAAGAGTACATTTGTTAACCTTCAGTATAATTACACGATATCTAGTTATCAACAACGATATTTAGTCGTATTCATATCGAATCACTAGAAAATGCTCATCCATCAAATGAAATCTTCAACAGAAAAGTACAGTAAACAAGAAATTCACAATAGTCATGGTGTAAATAACGAATAGGGAGAAATTTCAAAAACAATAATACATGTACATGGTAATTTTTTCTCCTCCAAATTCCCAACTTTTGGAATTTAAAGCGTTAGACCATTATCTAAGACTGAACAAAAGATAATTCCGAGTGGAGCGATATTTCTACCAGTGGACTGTTGTTTCTGAGCTAGCAATGAAAAACATCCAACTCGGCGTGTTGGTCTAGTACAAAACAGACATCACCCACACCTCATTAACAAGAAACTTGATTCCGCCAGGATAGAGTTACAATACCCCACCCAGAAATGTAGATTGGGACTCTTTTCCAAACAAAATGCTGAATAAAAACCACCACCAGCACATAAAGAATAACGTTAAATCCAAAAGTAACACGTAGAAACAAACACGTGAACACAGACAGCACTTTCACATATGATATCGAGGCACATCTGAACATTTGTAAATATAATGTACAGCAACGTGATTGTTGGAGACTAACATGATACCACGAACAATTTACTGTCTTGATCTACAATGTGGAGTCGATGCAAGATGCTTAATATCAAGGCCATTGTTATACAATTGTATTTAATGATTGAAGACAATGATTGTTGAGACACGTGACACTGGTACACTGTCACTCAACCAAAATAAGCGAGTTGTCAATTTCTTTAATAAGCAATCAGACCAGTTATGTTGGTAACAATCCTTCAGCAAAATGAAAAGGAAAAAATGAACACGTTCCGATAAAAATCTGCAAGCCAATATAGTTTAATATATTCGTTCTTATGTGATATTAACCACCTCTGTTGTATATTGCTAAGCATGACCACATCGACGGCGGCAGCAATTCGCAGGTTTTATCCCAGCATTTGCTGATTCTCCGCTAAGCACGCATCATTAAGGAGTGTCCAGAGTGGAGAGAAATGTCTAACTGCGGACTGATGTTTCAATAAGTCAACATTAAAAACACAACCATGCACGCTGGTCTAGTAGAAGGGAACCATCATCATAACTTCATCAATACTAATCTGTTTTAGCCATGGAATGGCAAAAAAATGTTCACATTGTGTTAAACAATAATCACTTACTCATTTTTGATAGTAACTTTTATACGTGTGACATTGTTATAATTGTTTCCTTACCTTTTATGTCACATAAATATTGGTCTCTTTATAACGCCAAATGAGCAATGTTTCAGTTATAACATGGAGAGAAGTTACATTTCGATACAATGATGATGATGTCTGCTTTGTTCCAGACCACCACGCTTGACATAATTTTTTATAGCGCTAGCTCTGTGAAACAACAGTCCATGTCGTTCTACTCCTGAGTCCAGCACAAACGTCCTTGTTCTTATAACTTATAAGTTCTGTGTGTTTAGTGGAGAAGTAGAAATTACTATTTTAAGTCTTTGGTTCGACCTGACCTCAACGCGAACTCACGATCAACAGCACTCTAGGCGAACACGCTAACCATTACACTATCGATGCACTTCTTAATAATGGAGCAATTCATTGTGTCAGTAACGTAATATTCTGATATCCTTGTGTACTATCTAATATTCAAATGATGGTTATAAGGTCATCGACTTATTCTTTATGAACTAATATTATACATTCATACGACTTCTATGTCACGGAGATGTCACACACTCGCACAACCGCATCATTTCACTGCGAGGAGATATTTGGATGCATAAAACCTGTTTACGCTCCTGCTCTTTGTATCAAGTGTCATGTACCAAGCCAGTCATCGATCTTGTCTGTGTTTTTTGGTTACTGCTTTCTCTTTGTTTCTACAATTTTCTATCAACTCTTAAAACTGTTCAGACATTGTGGTATTTTATGCTTTGCATTTTATTCATTTTTAATCTGTTTCCTTGACAACATTGTTTTTCAACTTAATGTATTGTAGAGAATGCTGCCCCAATGAGACAAGTTCGACAATTTTTATTCTGTTTTGATTATTCTAGTAATTGTTCATGGTCAAAATAAAGCTTTTAACGTATATATTAAACTATCGAACATTTCGGACAATCAACGTTTTCATATAAACTACAGAATTGTCCACTCAATTTTTAATCAGTATATAATTATGTAATGTGTTGATAATTTTTTTAACTACTAGGAGGGTAACACGTTGGTAATAATTATAACTCTTGCTGACCTGACAGTGAGGATAAATGTTGGTTAATAAAAAGGTGACAATTTCAGACCCGTTAACAATATGTTGTTTCTACATGATCAGCATGAAAGTGTTAGGTTATGTGTAGTGTGAAAAATACTTATGCAAAATTACTTAACTTTCCCCCCATTTCAATATAAAAGGGGGTCACTTTAGCAAAATTACTTAACTTTTCCTCCCTCTTCAATATACAAGGGAGTCACTTTCACCGTTTAGTGTACTAATTTAACCTTAGGAAACATAATTTTAAGTTGACTGACATACTAAGCGACCACAAATACACACGTAAATTGTTTTGATCTCCTTTCTGTACACTGTCACATATTTCTCCATTTGGTATTTATCTTCTGATGAAATAATAGATTTACCGTGCTTTAAATCACTTAGAAACATTATGAATTATTGTTAACTTGAAATTTGTCCTGTTAAACCAGATTCCGATACAGGATATAATTTGTTTCGTACCATGGAAACATTATATGATAGTGTTTGTTTGTATATGGTGTAATTAATATATTTTTTTTAATATGACTGACTATGTGCACGCAATAAATTTATTTCGTAAGAATATAACAATGTAATATATTTCTTTCTGATGGACGTAAACACGTTCATAATAATAGTGGAGCTTCTTATGACAATAATCATGCAAATGGTGATACAAGTATGAAATTTTACACAAATGACCATTTTAGTGTGCTTTAACAGAATTTATGCCTGGCCACAAAAAATTCTGAGCTTATCAAGGTGGCTGTCTTGAATTTCAAAATGGCGTCATTAGAATAAGGGTCTCTACATAAATGGACACTATCTGGTATGATAATTTTAATTGTAATGGTTTGTATCATTTTCTTATGGTATGAAATCACTTCTAGTAATACCAGAAAGCTTATTGTAATAATAAAAGAAGGGAAAGACGTTGAAAATTGTAATCTTACCGCTTGAAAAAAGTGTAAAATACTGTCTGACAGTTTTATTTAAGCGTTTTTTATAGCAACAGCAACTTTTCTTTTACCATATTTTAGTGCAAACTAGCAAAAAGAATTTGTATGTGCCATATGACGTGCTTGGAATAATTTTTGTAGTCACAATCTACCAAAAATTTGAAATTTTTTGGATTTTCGATTTTTTTTCAGATTTCCTCTTCTTTTCTTTTTAGAATCAAACTGCTTCTGGTTATATGAAATCTGCAGGTGTCAACAAAAAGAGCAATGTATTAGCTAACGTATGACTACATGAGTTTTAATATTTCATCAGACAAATCCTGGAAAAATTTAAAATATCACCCCTACCCCCTACTTATTTGAGCAAAATCTAAGGACTTTTGAGAAATATACACCTTAAATCAGTCAACTGAACATTACTACTGTATATATTGGTTGTCACTATATACAATGGATATAATTGACACAATATAGCTTCTTCATTGTCCATTTTGGAGTCAAAATCTGAGAATAATTGACAATTTCGGATCTTCAGAATTTTCATTTTTTCTTACAATTTGTCTTTATTATCATTCTGAAATTTGATTCATTATGTTAACACAGAATATATTGGTCTTATCAAATAGACCAACGTTGTAGCTTTCAATTGAATCCCAAATATTTATCACTTCCTGTAGAACAAGTCCCCTCAATTACCCCATACCCCTTACAAATTTTGACAAAAATCTATGAAATTTGAGCTACTCAAATCCCAAATCATGAAACTAAGACCTTTTTAATGTTCGTGCAAAGCTGTCTTAGTTGGTGGAATGGCATACTATTGGAGTTGCTTCTGGACAAACATTTCAAAACGTGCTTCGTTCAGAGCAAATGTTGTTGTAGTCTTGTCGTACATGATGGCGACACAGTTCCATGTCCGGGTCACCGATGAGAGCAGGTGTTTCTCTCAAACGAGCACATGTATCTGTCGCATCATCAAATATTTCCCATGCCTTCCATGCTGTTCGCTTACCTTTTCAACGAAAGACTGCTGCTATGTCACAACGAGTAAACGCATGTACAAATGGTAAACACAATGCCCGTGTGCCAAGGGAAATTGATACCCCATGGCCATGAATCGGTATCCAATGAAGATATTTGCCTTTACCGAAAGCTATCCACAATTTATCTTTCGCAAGTTTTTCAAACATAGAAATATGTTATATTGTATTGTGGAAAAAAATGTAATATGTAATTCATCAATAAAAAATATCTTTAAATCAAACATAGAAATAGCTAAAACAAAAAGATCTGTGTCAGTACTGATAACTAAAGATGTCTTCAGTTCGTGAACGGCCGCATGTTTCACATGAAAAAATATCCTCGTATCCGTCTCTTCGTGATTGCAAGGTCAGAGACTTGATCGATCAATATTGTTATTGCAAAGAATGTTTTCTCTCTGTGTAAAACTAACCAATTTAGACGGCTGTATAGATGCAATCCGTTCTGCAAGGAAGGAAGACAAGTCTATATTGTTCTCATTTATTCGCAGAAAATTGTTCCATGACTTCGGTGTCATTCTTCAGCCTACAACCTTCCGCCGGATCCCTGTTCGTTGTTCCTTTCTTGCTTGTGATTCCAATTATTCTCAAGGTAAACATCAAATATGATGTCAAAATATTAGGAGACAAACCGTTCAACTACTGCTTTCCCATGCTGTGTAGAAATTTGAAGAATTTGATTTTTATGAAAGACATGAACCATATTGGACATTAATTTCAATGAGCTGCTGGCATAAATGAGCAATCCAAGATAACAACAAATGAAGTTTCACTCTCAAGAGAGTTTCGCTGTTGCACTGTCCTTTTTGGTGACTTTTGAATGGTAGTTAAACAATAACAATTGTGAAATGGTCAAGTCAGACTTGCATCTATCATTTTCCAGCTGGGACTTTATATCGGGACCATGTGCAATCATTTTCACAAGTTAAAGCAAAGACGGTGGTATGCTTGATTAAATTTCGTCTGCTCAAAATGATCCCATGAATTTTGATTTATGCTTTTACAAATCTTCTTGTATTATTTCAGCTCTCTTTGCCATGTGCATATTGTCACCATAGTCACACGCTAAGCAATTGCCGGGACAATATCTTTTTCAAATATTAAAAGCGATTCTTTACCTTTAGTACCTTTCAGACGGGTAGTATGTACTGGCGAGGAGTTTAAACCATGTTACGAAAGAATTTCCCCATACATGGATACCAGGTCTTCAAGATGAAACACCACTGATTCCGTAGATTTCTGTTGTGTCTCAAAAATATATGACACTAATTCGGCTAGAGCAATATCTTTCAGTGAGGCATCCTTAATATTACTTTCACCTTCTTGCCTCATAGACGCTCTCTCTCTCTTTATTGTCAAAGGTCGCAAGACAAACTGGATGGAATGTGAATTATTGTGCAATAACATCTCCAGCACTTAATTTTGCTAGCAACTGTTCATCTTGGAGAGATCCAGCACAGTCTTGTAACATTTGACCAAGTTTCATAGTCATTGTCTCCCTCAATTCGGACATTGGAGAATGTTCATCACACAAAAAACATTGAAACATAAGTACTTGTAGAGCTATATGGATGGTCCATAGTACATCGAAGAATTTGGGGGATTCTTTTATGATTGTTTTACGAAACTTGCGACTTTACACCTTTTTAAAGACAACTTCCTTTCGCCATTTTTGAACAACAAATTAAGACAATTCAAAAATCAACACACATGCTTTGAAAAATAAGAATTCAATATATAACTCTATCACGAATAATAAGGCTAAAACAAACAGATATTCGGCCGAGGGATTATCCTTTTACCGCCTATTACGTATAGGAGAATGTCCGAGTAACTCTCCATTCCTTAAAACTAATGGAGCCGAGACCCATTGTTTTTAAGGAATGGAGAGATACGAGGACCTTCTCCAACTTAAAATCCACCCATTGTACTTTATTAATTTTGTAACTAAAAAAAGTATGTGTATAGTATCTAAAGTACAAAGAGAACAATAACTCTCAATTCCTTAAAAATAATGGAGAGTTTTGGCAATAGATTTACATAACAGGTGGATTTTAATGCTATTTATTAACGGGATTCAATTGAATTATGATTGAATACCTATGTGCATCCCGATCGTTCATCAAGTACCATTTTTAACTCTCGTGAGATATGTGCACTATCAGGAGGAACAAAGCCCCTTCTCCTTAACTCGGCTATCCCGTGTTGGCGCATCCTGTCAATTCAGGTACGACTTTATGGAACTGAAAGGGGCAGCCATAAAGTATTTGGGAGCACGTTGAACAAAATCTGATACTGAACCCTATGCCGAGATAATCGGTAGTGGTTAATACAAGTGTGCCCTGATAGTGTAAAATAAATCACTTTTGTTTAGGTTTTCTTTCTGTTATACAGGCTGGTTTTCGCCAAATAACAAAAATTAGTGTGACAAATGTAGCTGAATAACATATTTAATGGAACAAAGATATAATTTGCATTAGTTTATATACAATTTTGCCTGCCTGAGACAGTCTTCTTGTAATTTAGCCGCCATCTTGAAAAATGGCTGACTTCCGGGTGGCCAGGCAGTGAAAATGTTTCTATATGGGCTAAATAACATATGTGCAAAGTTTGGTGCTTGTATCATTAAGTGCACGATTTAGCCAAATTTCGGTGTTAAGAAGCTCCACTATAATTCATATGTAATGAAGCAACGTTGAATGAAGTACTTGTCTACATTTCCCCCATATATAAGTCGTTTAAATTTATTGCCTTTTTGCTAATTTCCTTATGGAGCAAATCTAAAGTTGATGTTAAAACCCCCAAAGAATTCTAAATCATTTGGCTTTCCAATCTTTTGACTATCATGAAAGTACATGTACATGATGAAGGTTATTCTAGAAACGCATCTCGCCTACTAAACTACGCTTTTATTACCAGCACTAACTTTGAAGCAATGTAGTGGATATGGGCAAAGCACGTTGCAATACGAATCTGTCCGCTCTTTACCAAAACATTTTAGCTATTAAGTCAACTTGCAAATGCAAAACGTTCCAAATTTAATCTCACCCTGTTTATATACCATGCCTAGAAAAGATATCTGAGACACGCTAATCTGGGTCACGGGTCTAATGAGCGTCCTGATTGGATGACCGAATTAAAACACAATGACTCAGGTCAATAGTATATAAATATAGAATCTGGAATATTGTTGATCATTGATTTAAACGGGGGAAAAAAAGGGGGGTGAATTTTACAGTTAAATAAATGTTATGTTTCGACAGTTTAAAGAGAAAACTAAAAATTTTGTTGCAACTAAAGCTTAAATCAGCGTTAAAAATTGAACAAATATCAGTGGTTTTGTAAATGAGATTTATTTTAAATAGAAAATTTGCTAACCGTATAATTTAAAAGCGTGATGTTATTGAATATGGGCGTATTCACTACCGTCTTTAATAATAAGACATGTATTTGAACGATAACAACCAACAGTTTATACATTCTTATCTAGGACATGTAGCCAGTAAACCAATCGGCAAACATCGGGTGAGTCCGCTTCTCTCCTTCAACGAAGGTACGGAATCAGCCGAAGTTGCGACAAGTGGCCAGTAAACTACGAAAATCCATTGGCCCTGCAATTGTACTTTCCATGTTTTTGTTGTCGTTCATTTTTGTTATAGTAGTGCTTGGAATCGAATATGTGGATGGTCTTTATTGTTTGTTTATATCTGTAATACCATTAGAAATCCAATAATCAAGTAGAAAGGATATGGATTCCATTACCCTTTTTAACCCCCACCCCCTTTTTGCACAAGTCTCAAGGCAAGACAGAATACAACGGAATATGTCAATCTTTGGAGGTGCAGGGTTATATCATTGTTTGTGTTGTTTCTTCTTCTTCGTAGAATTGTTGAAAAGCAGTGTTAAAGCTTTATTTTCATAACTGGAGACTTTATGTACCCTTTTCACAACATAAATGAACAATGATTCCAGAAAATATACGTGAATTGATATTATGAACATTAAGTGAAAAATGTAAAACCAGGGATGAATTAAGGTTTAATTCAGTTTATATACAAGTGATTGTATCTCGTTTTGATAAATTATTATAGCAGAGTTATGGTTGTTCACAAATTTGTACAATATTAAATACAAGATAGAACTATTACTATTTTACTTTTTACGTAGATGTTATTTCTCCTCTATCACTGCCAATATCTTTACCGGACTTGACAATATATAAGAGTAAGACGGTGGGTGTCTTATAGGAAGCGGGAACGGCTTTCCCTTCCCGAGGAACTTTGTTCATCCCCCTTTTGTGGGGTCCATGTTGCTCAACGTTTTAGGTTTTTATGTGTTGTCCTATTTTGTGTCCTAACGTTCTTGGTTCCATGTTGTCCGTTACGATTTCCTTCCGAATAAAAACGATGTTCGGTTCGTCTTTATTACTTGTATTATTAAAAAAAAAATGAACGACATGTCTTGTATTGATAACTAGATTTAAACGAGATTACACAATTAAAAATGTTTGAGAAACCGGTCGTATTTTGCAAAAAAAAAGAAAATAAAAGAACGCACATATACCTGTATCTGCAAGCATGGAATATACCATCTCGATTTGAGAGACTGACTGTTAGGATATAAGCCTGCCGGACGAACATAGCTGGTGTCGTGTTTGGAGAATGCCACATCCTTTGTACGTTAATTGTCCCTTTTGTAGATAAAACAATAGTAGGCCCGTTGTAGTTGCCACAGAAGGCTAAATTATTTTTGGTCTCTCTACACAACTCTCCAAACTCTTCAAGTTGCAATCAAAAGCTGTTGCCCCAGATGTCCCATTGTATCCTCTTTTCTGTGTAATGATTAACATACTAGTATATTGCTGAACTTGTTCTGGTCTTCTTTATGCATGAAATATTTGCCACTGTACATTAAGTAACCAATAATAAATCAAACCAACGCGTCTTAAGATACCAACACCGTCATCTTGTTGAACTGTGACGGTCTTTTCCTAAATAAACGTGCAAACTTAAATTCTATGAGTCATGTTGCAAATTATAAGAAATGTAGGACTATAAGAATTTTTGTTCATGAGGAACAATCCTACGACCACTAGCCGTTTTGTGCCAAACTTTCTCATAAGCATGACGTAAAATTTCCCTGCTTAAAATATTACTGACATCTAATTGATCTTGTTCCTGATAGAAACAAAAACAACTAGTAATTTGATATGGTGTCCAAATATTAAATAACTTGGACTGAATGTCGTCACATAGTGTCAAAGAAGACAACATAAGTTTTGGAAAATGTCTCTAGTTCTTTATAATAGGAATAAAATTGACAAAGTACCACGCTGTCGGAACAGTTAAAAAATCCAATAGAAAAATCGTAGAAAGAGGAAAAATCGATACCACTAACACACAAATACATGACCACTAACACACAAATACATGACCACTAACACACAAATACTTGACCACTAACACACAAATACTTGACCACTAACACACAAATACATGACCACTAACACACAAATACATGACCATTAACACACAAATACATGACCACTAACACACAAATACATGACCACTAACACACAAATACATGACCACTAACACACAAATACATTACCACTAACACACAAATACATGACCACTAACACACAAATACATGACCACTAA
>MJUT01031499.1:941086-961304 GCA_002080005.1 Gigantidas platifrons
CTATCCCGTTTAGCCGACATTCTCTAGCCTATTGTGACTATCCCGTTTAGCCGACATTCTCTAGCCTATTGTGACTATCCCGTTTAGCCGACATTCTCTAGCCGATTGTGGCTATCCCGTTTAGGCTCTATCATTTTCTTGCCCCCAAAGAATTCTAAATTATTTTGCTGTCCAATATATTGACTTACGCAACATATATTTCAGAAGAGCGTCGTGCGCACTAAATTAGATATCTACGTTTATATTATACACATTATTATGTGATACATTTATATTATACACATTATTATGTGATACATTTATATTATACACATTATTATGTGATACATTTATATTATGCACATTATTATGTGATACATGTATATTATACACATTATTATGTGATACATGTATATTATGCACATTATTATGTGATACATTTCCTAATTAGAACAAAATAGTTAGACAGACGACGGGTACCTCGAGTGGTGAACTAACTGATTACCATTTCGGAGCACTTGAGTTCGTCCCGGTTTTTAGTGGAGTTCATGTTGCTGGAGCTTTAGTTTTCTATGTAGTATTTTGTAGATCATTGTTCGTATTTGTGTCATTTTTCTTTTGGCCATTGTATTGTCTCACCTTCAACTTACGGCTTCTGATTACCCATTAGAATAAAGTAATTAAAGTACCGGCATATAATTTGGTTCCAGCTCGAAACAATAATGCATATTTTACTGAAGAAAGAATTTATTTTAATTGTGGATATCAGTATGCACCAGAAAAAACCATTGTATGAAGAAAATCAAGATATCTGCGTCTAAATCATCTGCGTTTGTCAGAATTTCTATGTCCAGAAATCCAAACAAACTTATGCACTGTGACATTCCAGGGCCATATTCGGGGAATTTGGCAAGGGTTCCTGGACACAACTGGACGTAGAACCTCTAGTAAAGTATGGATGTATCTTGACCATCATCGAATAATTATGTTGACAAATTTGATATGTCTACCTTGTATACCACATAAGCCATTTATTTAAACGACTATTGATAGTGCCTTTTATTACTACAAATACAGATCAGTTTTAATATTAGAACGTTATTCATGCAGTAGCTAGACTTGTGATGGCTTTACAGAATAATACACCTAGACATAAATACAATATTTGACGAAATGAACCATTACAGTACATCATTGTTTCACAAGTTCAAATGCATTGATCAACACGAATTTAGAGTATATTTTTACAACGGTTCTTTTTAGATAAAACAGGATACTTTTAAATGTAGATATAGGTATAAGTTACATAGCAAACATGCTACATACATGCATAATTATAAAAACGTAGATATCAAATTTAGTGCGCACGACGCGTTTCTGGAATCAGCTTCATTGGGTACGCTCAAAATTAAAAGATTGGAAAGTCAAATAATTTAAAGTTTTGCTATGCTAGCTTGCACATTGTGTTTGACAATTCTGTAAATATACTAATGAATAAGCCGTAAAATTCATTCCAAATATTGTCCGTTTCGAAAAATGTTATTTGAGACATTGTTGTAATTCTAATAAAAAAATGATATGCTCCTATTATTGGATATATTTTTTTTTTGTCAACAAGAAAGGGTTTAGTTTAGAAAACTTTGAAACTCTCATGGACCGTACATTATTGTTCTCCAATTCATCGCGAAGTCTTAACGATGACCCAAGTCATATTTTGCCCTTGACCTACTTGTATGTATTTGTAAATTTCGGGCAAACAATTACACGGAACATGGCACAATTCGTGCAACTCGTTCAAAATAAATGTATCAGCCAGCAATACCTGCACTTCCTTTAAACTAGCTGTTATAATAATTAATATAAGAATTGTTTCAAATTGTCAAATATACATATCTTTAGCTGACATAATTTGTGCAATTTGCCTCAAAATCACACAATCGTTTCCTCTGAAATCACCACACCAATGTAAGCTGCACTTAGATTGTGACTTTCATATTTGAAATCAGAGCTTTTATTGACGCTTGGTTTTGTGGTGGGGTCCATGTTACACATCCTTTTAGGTTTCTGTGTTGTGTTGTGTTGTGCTTTTTGTTTTGTTTGTCTTGAATGTAATATTTGTCCAGTGTCTCTTGATTGTCCATTCTTGATTGTCCAGTGTGTCTTGATTGTCCATTCTTGATTGTCCATTCTTGATTGCCTCTTCTGTATTCTATATCATTCATTTGTATCTTAATGATCAGTTATCTTGTGAACTAAGTCATGTGAGCTTCTAGTTTAGTTTGTTTTTACCTCCACCAAAACACTTGATCTTTTACACTTCCCATAGAGTTGGGGCTTCAATTTATCTTAATAATTTATTTGGGACGCTGACCACACCAAAGCTGTAAATTTAAAACAAACATTGTGACTTTTCATTAATTTGTGACGCTTGGTCTGCGTAAATATGTCTGAGGTAATCATGTCATTCACACATTCCGGAATCTTTTGATATAAAACATATGGTAAAAACTTTGAAAATAAATATTTTTACCAAAATGATATTCATATATACATCAATGTAAAAATACTCATCCATGTATGAAGTGGATTATAAAACTAGTTAAGCACCGCCACTTTGTATTGAAGTGCCTGTACCAAGCCAGGAAAGTGAGCAGTCAAGTTTTTGTGTGTTAAGGGTATTGATATTGCCGCTTTCTACGATTTTTCTATAGGATTTTGGAATTGTTCCGACAGCCTGGTATTTTTTGTACATTATATTTCATTTAATCATGATAAAACATGGATATATATCAAACTTTTAAACTTATTTTTTAGGTTATCATGTTTTTTGTCTTAAGAGTAATGGCCTTTAACAAACATATTGTATCTTCCTAGCTAGTATCTAGAAACATTCATAGACCCTGCTATTGTACTGCACATCTCTATATTGTTCAGTTTTTTGTTATATAGTATGTATTCTCTTTTTGGATGGAAACGAACTGTGCAAGTTTTTTTTTTTTATTTGTCTGTTAATACAAAAAATGTATATGTCTTGTAGTTGGAAATCCAATTATCAAAAGGAGGGGATGGGATTCCATTAACCTGTTTAAGGTTTCCAATTACTTTATATAATTAATAAATTTCCGACGTCATTATCCGTTTTATTGATATTGATTGATAGAATGGATTACCATCACTTTTGACTATAGATAACATTTTCAAACTCTTTATTTTATTAAGTAACACAAGAAATTGAACGCTGTTAAATGCAACGCAGTTTGTATTCTGACTTTTAACAGCGTCATCGTCTTCGGAGTACTAAATTATTCTTTCATGGATTTATTTTTTAAAATTATTCTCATCTTATCTTTCAAAATGTGTTTCGGAAGATATAAATTCCTTGTTGAAAAGTATTTTGTCACTTGCGTACAGATGACTAAAGATGGTATTTCAATGAAAATATAGTTCATAGTTGATTATTGTTTCCTTTCTATATCTTACGATGGCAGCCTTGCATACAATCTAATATCTAAATGATGGTTGTGGCCATTGGCTTTCTGTGATAGAACAATATTATACATATAACAACTTCTGAGTCACGAAGGTTAAATATGCTTTATATAAAGTTTAAGATTCGAGCAATCATCTATGACATAGTTTAACCCCGCCACCTTTTATTGAAGTGCCTGTACCAAGCCAGGAAAGTGAGTGCTCATGTATTTGTGTGTTAGGGGTCAGAGGGCATGTATTTGTGTGTTAGGGGTCAGAGGTCATGTATTTGTGTGTTAGGGGTCAGAGGTCATGTATTTGTGTGTTAAGGGTATCGATTTTGCATCTTTCTATGCTTTTTTTGGAACTGTTCCGACAGTGTGGTGTGTGTGTTTATTTTCTTTTTGGTTTTCATTTTCTTTCTAAACAAACGAATGTTAAATACATTTCTTACTGCTTATACCAATCATGGTCTAAGTAGGCCATTTGAATGCAACTTGTGACTATACTGGCATAAAACTTGTCCTTTCCAACAACGCAAATACAGGATCTATATTTGTAGCGAAGACAAAACGTGTCCCAAAGACCTTACTACAGTTGACATATTATCACCTTTGTGATAGGAATCTACAAAAGCGTAAAAATTTAATGTTTTTCCGTATTTTAACCCCAAAAAAAGCAATCAATCAAAACAGTTCAAAAACAAAATAAACCGAAGTCAACATAACAATCAAGAAAACAACGTCATGGCTTATAGATGACAAACAATTATTCACAATATTCCTGAACCTACCTTTCAACAATATATTTGCGGGCCTGGATGGTCGAGTGGTTAAGGTGGTTGACTTCAACCAGAGGCCTGGTATTGCTGACATGGGTTCGCGCCCCATTACCAACTCAGGTATAACAAAAATTGCTAGCATCTTTCCATGGCTGGGAGATTCATCGGTCAATTCGATATAACTGTCCGATGATGGCTCCCTCCCTGAAAGTCTGGTAGTCAAGAAATTACTGACAAAAATAAAGTGACAATCTGTGAAATCATTATTAAATCGTGGGGTTCTATTTTTCGTGAATTTCATGTTTACTTTTAAACCACGAAAATTAAAATCTAACGAAATACAATTTTCCCATTGTCTGTTGCCTGTAGTGTTTGACGCACAAAATCATTTTGTGCAAACCACAAAAATTGGTGTCAACGAATAAAAAATACTTTCACTAACTCTAACCGTAACCTTAGATATATTTTATGCACAGTAAATTTACATCGAAAAGGAAGAAGTGTAATTGATACAAAACGAAGCCAGACGAGCATTACCGCCCAATTTAAACATCATTATAAAAATGTGGACATATAAAAATGTGTTTTCTCAAGAAAATGGAAGTTGTAAATGTCACTCTTTAGCCTAAAAATAAAAAGGTAGATATGTAATCTAGTGCACACGACGAGTAATAGATTCAATTACAAGTAAGTTGTTATTTACACGTGTATGTTATTGTGGTATTTGTAACTTACACTACAGTCTTTAACGTGATAGATTAGTCTGTAAACAGTTGACCAGAAGCTAAACACGAAAGCTGTAAATTTAAATACAAATTCGTAAGGCAGTAATTAATTTTATTTGTAAATATGGCATGAGTCCAAACTGGATGAATGCCATAATATACAGGAGAAGATATGTATTTACGCCGACATCATTGTCTTGTTTTCTAGACTGAAAAGATGCAACGATACAACCATGGCATTAAACGACAAATCTAACCCAATTAACATAAAGCGATAAAACAGAACAAGCAAGAAATTAGCATGAATAAACGTGAAGAGAAAACCGAAATGGCAGTCACAAATGGACAATCAAGAGATACTGGCAACATTGGGTAAACAAGACAGAGGATGACGACAAACAAAAACAAAATACAACACAGAAAACTATAATGATGAGCAAAACGGACCAACACAAAGCCGCAGGTGAACCCAGGTGGTCGCGAAGGGTAAGCAGTTCATGCTTCTTATAAGACATTTGTTATCCACGTTAGTATCTAGAGGTTACAACTTTGTTATCTCGTAGCCATGTGTTAGTATCTAGTGGAGGCTTCGAGATTAAACAAATTCCGTGAGTCCCTTAATTCCATGATTTCGTGCTATTAATATCAACAGGACATAATAAACACGTGACATGGTTACTTATATTTATTTGTCAATATAAAAAAAGATTGTAACAATAGAGACAATTACATTTTCATATACAGTACTAGTATATAGTTTGAATAGAGTGTAAGTCTAGTCCAGCCAGATCTTCTGTTTAATTCGAGGTTTCAGATTGACAACTCGACATTAGGACGTTACGAAAACGAGTGCATCGTGTTAAGAGAATGTCACGGTCCTTGCACATACATGTCTTTTTTAAAATTATTTAATTTCGGATCTTTTGATTTAGAACTAACTACGTGTGGAAGATTATCTAACAAACGCAACGGGCACACTAAATGAGACAACCAACAACCAGTCTTATATCTACGTTTATATTACGATCACTGAGTCGATACCTCTGCTGGTGTATTATTGTTCCTCGGTGGTATCATCCACCCAGTAGGCAGTGCTTCGGCACTGTCATGGTATATTAGATATAATTCTTCTTTAAATTCACAATTCGTAAATGGTCCAAAAACTATTAAAACTAGGGTTCTGTATGACAGATTTTGACTATCCTGTTTAAGCCCTTTGATTCTTTGATTTTCTTGCTCGTTTAAGCCTTTAAATTATTTGGCTTTCCAGTCTTTCGATTTTGAACGTACCTGATGAAGGCTATTACAGAAACGTACCTGATGAAGGCTATTACAGAAACGTACCTGATGAAGGCTATTACAGAAACGTACCTGATGAAGACTATTACAGAAACGTACCTGATGAAGGCTATTACAGAAACGTACCTGATGAAGGCTATTACAGAAACGTACCTGATGAAGGTTATTACAGAAACGTACCTGATGAAGGTTATTACAGAAACGTACCTGATGAAGGCTATTACAGAAACGCGTCGTGTGCACTAAATTAGTTATCTATGTTTCTATCAGATGATATATGATTATTTTACATAAAACATTCCCAATCATAATGTAAAGGAAAAAAAACCTTGATGTCTGTAATCTCTTATTTTCATGTAATTCCAAGTGCTATATATATATATATATATATGTAGTGATCCAACCAAGTGGAAACCGCATCGGTTATGTAATTCTTAGCTTGCTCGCCTCGAGTGCGGTAAATCGTGGGTTCGAGTCCCGATCGTACCAAACCGAATAAAATTTAGTATTTGTTGCTTCTCCACTGAGCATGCGACAGTAAGGAGAACAAAACAAAAACTAGCTGGCTCGGAATCAGGAAAATGTGCCCGAGTGGGTCGACCTGTCTATCCGCGGACTGTTGTTTCAGTGAGCTATCACTATAAAAATCTAACTAAGTGTGTTGGTCTAGCACAAAGAAAACCTCATCGTCATCTCATTGACAATTAACTTGTTCTCGCCATGATATAGCTGAAAAAATTATTAGTTATCGTCAAACAACAATCCTTCACTCACACACCCGACCAACCAAGTAGTATGACTTTTTCTTAATCCAATGGAAATGCAATTCTGCATAGTTAAACAACCTTTTAAATACTACGTGAAGTAATAAACTTCCCATTCATAATTGTTAATGATCATCTTTAATTGATAATTAATGTTTTAGTCTTAGTCCTAGCAAAGGACAAACACATAAATGTCTCAGACGCTAATTCATGTGTCAACAATGGACACAATTTGATGTTTTTGTTGTTTATTTTAATACATATTTGTTATCGATGTGCACAATAGATTTTGAAATAAAACAATATTAAGACTGATGGTTTATGAACATTCCATTCTATTTACATAAATAAAACAGTAGTTTGATTGATGCATTCTCTATCCAGAGTTGTCGTTCCTGCTACGCTACACAACATCTCTGTCAACGCTCATTACACAAGATTTTTGTAAAATTTAGAAACAGTAAAAAAAATCTACTTAAAATTGTTTTAATTATTGTAAATATCAATAAAGATGAAAATAAATCACTCATTTCAAATCAATTCACTCTTAAAAATGATTTGTGATCGTTTTTAACTTTTTAATTTTTACCTCCGCAAAATAGTTCTCCAAGAAGTGGGGGGTAAAATCATTTTTAAGAGAGAATTGATTTGAAATGAGTGATTTATTTTCGTCTTTATAGATATTTACAATAATTAAAACAATTTTAAGTACAATTTGTTTTACTGTTTCTAAGTTTTACAAGAATCTTGTAAAATGAGCGTTGACAGAGATGTTGTGTAGCGTAGCAGGAACGACAACTTTGGATAGAGAATGTGATTGATGATGAAGAATTTGTTCCAATATTTTCATTCATCATGTACGCTCAAAATCAAAAGACTGGAAAGTCAAATAATTGAAAGCTTTAGGCTTAAATAACACTACCTCTAAGGTGGGCATCGTCAATTTGTTTATCTCTGTGCATGTCTGTCTCATAGATGACCCGTGACCTGTTTGCTCTGTCGTTATATTTTCCCATCCCTTTTATCTCGTTTGCGACATTTACGGTACTTTGACCATGACCACTCGTAACATGGCAGATGCCTCATGTGGAGCAGAAACTAACTACATTTCCGGAGCACCTGAATTCACCGCCGGATTATTTGATGGATTACGTGTTGTTCACCTTTAGTTTTCTGTGTTTGTTCGATTTGATTATTGCTTGTCTTTGTCTCTTTTGTAATTTTTAGTAAGTCGTTTGTCTTTTGTAATTGTTAGTAAGTCGTTTGTCTTTTGTAATTTTTAGTAAGTCGTTTGTCTTTTGTAATTTTTAGTAAGTCGTTTGTCTTTTTTAATTTTTAGTAAGTCGTTTGTCTTTTTCTATTGATTTCCGAATTGATTAATGTCTTTGTATCTTCTTCCTTTGGGTCTATAGAACTAGTTTAACCCCGCCACTTTTAATTAAAGTGCCTGTACCAAGCGAGGAGGAAAGTGAGTGGTCAAATATAATATCTGTGCTAAACGTATCGAATTTGCCTTTTTCTACGATTTTTCTATTAGATTTTGGAACTGTTCGAACAGGGTGGTGGTGTGTTTGTTCTTTCGTTTGTTTGTTTGTTTGTTTGTTTGTTTGTTTGTATGTTTGTTTGTTTGCTTGTTTTTCGCATGTTTTTTTTTATATTTCATTTCACACCTTCAAAGAAATGACTAAAATATAATATAAACATGGACATTCACAGCTACCAAAAACGGTAGAATATGTTGATTATACACCCTTTTTCTTTATGAGTATTTTCTTTCTTGTTTTCACATCATCTGAAATAATGATGGAAAATATGATATTATATTTCATGTTAGGTCATCAACATTGTAATAAATCATAGAGGGGCTGTCACAAAAATTAACATCTCTATTTCCCACCCCTAATAGATCGTAAGTCACTCCGGTATACCTAAAAAATGTGACACAATTGTGATTTAATGTTCAATGGAGCACTTTTTCACGCAAATAAGTTACGTTATATTTTTTTTTGTACATTTCCTTTGTTGTCTGTCAGGTACGATTGTGAAATTGAAACCACTCATGGGCACAAATAAGGTCACGTCCCTACAATTACGTTAACAATATGAAAAATATAGAGAAAACACTCAGCATAGAGAGCTACAGTAGGTGAAATTTTCTTCGCTACATTTAAACATTTTAAAAGAAATATAAAATAAATATAAATTAAATGGTACATTATAGATACTCCTTCACCCATACATAGCAATTTTCAAAATATTTATCATAACGCCCTCAACAAATAAAATCATTGGAATGATAATTTTTTGTGTTTTTATATAATTTTTAAAATATTTTTTTCATCTATTTTTGATGTTTAAATATCGCCAATAATGTATATAAGTTATTTAAAGTAAATAAAGATACTCAATAACAAATAATTGAATACTCAAGTCATGGGAAAATATCGTCAAGAGGGTCTAACAGAGTGAGAGTTAGCTTTTTTGATGCCATGAATTTTAAGGAATAGGAATTGAAACTAATAACAAAAACATTCCATTTAAAATATAAAGATATCCCGGTACTGAGATTTTTTCATCATGATAACAAAGGGGGTAATCGGAATCAGTAAATCGAAGACTTTGGGATTTGGATAAATGACGACCCTCCTAATCAGCTGATGGTTCCATCTCAATTAGCCTCTACACTGCATTTTATTTTGGTTTACCGTTGATATCCTCATTGTTGTTATTTACAGTTCCTAAATAATGTAACTATTATTAAAACTAAGGTTCTCCTCCCTCAGACATAGGTGATCAAACTAAGGTTCTCCTCCCTCAGGCATAGATGACCTATCATTAAAACTAAGGTTCTCCACCCTCAGACATAGATGACCTATCATTAAAACTAAGGTTCTCCTCCCTCAGACATATGTGACCTATCATTAAAACTAAGGTTCTCCTCCCTCAGACATAGGTGACCTATCATTAAAACTAAGGTTGTCCTCCCTCAGACATTGGTGACCTATCATTAAAACTAAGGTTGTCCTCCCTCAGACATATGTGACCTTAGCCGATTTTGGTGATCCTGTTTAGGCCCTTTGCTTTACTTGCTCGCAAAACTTTTAAAATTATTTGACTTTCTAACCATTCCACTTTGAGCGTACCTGATAAAGGTTATTCCAGTAACGTACCTGATGAAGGTTATTCCAGTAACGTACCTGATGAAGGTTATTCCAGTAACGTACCTGATGAAGGTTATTCCAGAAACGTACCTGATGAAGGTTATTCCAGAAACGCGTCGTGCGCACTAAATTTGATATCTACATTTTTATTCTTATAAGTTATTGTGAATATGTACCATAACAGACATATTCCTATGCCTGTCTCAACACAGGACCTGGCTTACCAAGACCATATTACGTGTTCTAATTTTTTGCTTGATGGTTTCTGGTGAGATGTGGTTGGTCGTTTTGATGATATTGGTGCAATTGATTGATTTTGATTTTTGATTTTTGGTATTTTAACGCCACTTTCAGCAATATTACAGCTACATTATGGCGACCAGTTTTAGATGTGGAAGAAGCCGGAGTACCCAGAGAGAACCACCGACCATGGGCAAGCAACTGGTAAACTTTATCACTTGCGGCTGCAAGTCGAGTTGGTGCAATTGAAAACCGCCAATGTATAAAATGTATGTTCATGCATTATTATAACTACAGGTATATGGTTCACCGTTGGTAGCCTCATTATTGTTATTGAAAAATGTTTTTGAACTTTTGGAATTAAACGTGCTGATAATGATGTAATACTTCACATGGGAGGATCAACACCTCCCAGTACTATTGAACCATTTTAATTTTGCACTTGGATATAACTACTGTACAAATACTCTTCAACTCCTTTCTCAAGTTAAGCATTCTTTACTGCTAGAGTAGTTCAAGTATGTAAGACAGTATTGTATAATGTTACATATGTACTTATGTCATAAATAATATACCACACCACACGTTCTAATACTGAAAAATGTAGGTTTTGTTTTTTTGATGTTTAACGCCACTTTCCAATTTTTTTTAATTATATCGTGGCAGTCAGTTTTATTGGTGGAGGAAACCGGAGTACCCGGTGAAAACCACCGACCTGTCGCAAGTTACTGACAAACTTTATAACATAATGTTGTATCGAGAACACCTCGCCATGAACGGGGTTCGAACTCACAACTTTAGTGGTGATAGGCACTTATTACACAGGTAGTGGTAACTCCAACTACCATACGATCACGACCACGACAGCCCCTTTAATCGTAATAATTAGACACTTGTAACCAATAAAGCACATCTCGGGTCAAAATATCTTTCTTCAATATACAGTCAAACCTGCCCATCTAGTCACCTCCATCAAGCAGTCACCTGTATTAAGAGGTCATATTTTTCTTGTCCTTTCATAGAATTTTTTTTATGAATTGAATCTCCTTTAAGGGGTCAGCCGTCTTAAAAGACAATGTTTTCTTTTTCCCAAAGGTGACCTCTTAATACAGGTTTGACTGTAATATGATCAGCTTGTTAAGTAATAATTTGGTAATAGAAATATCACCATTACTTTTGACCGACCACCCTGAAGATGTACATGGTAATATTAAAAAAAGATTAAAAAGCAAGGCATATCATACTCATCAATTAAACTTAATTACTTCGTTCAAATCACTTTAAATTGAGTTTAATATCGTCAAATTAAACAGAAGTAGGTTGAAGACATTGTTCAAGAGTAACAAGATTGTAATAGATAGCAGTGAAATATTAACAAATACCATTTAAGTATAATGATATTCACAAATTAGTTTTACTATTCAGGGGAATAGCGTTTCACCTTATCTGGTGTCTGTTTAAGCACCATAGTTGTGTGGTTATTTTGTCTGTAAATGGTGGCGGTGTTCTACAAGAAGAGCTTGAAGATACCAAAGGAGTAATCAGAAACCGTAAATCGTAAAAGAACAGACAACACTATGACCGAAAGAGAAAGAACAAAAGGACAAATATTGATCTACAAAACATACACATAAAACGAAAGATCGAGTAACACGAACCCCACTAAAAACCGGACGTGCACTCAGGTCCTCCGGAAGGGTAGGCAGTTCCTGCTCCACCAGTGACACCTGTCGTGTGTTTGTGAAGCTGGACGATTATTTTACGTTCTGATTAACTATATTTAGTTTCTAAATATTTTCTTTATATTAAGCGTATAGATAAAGAATGTTTATGTTGAGATGATCCTTTTCAGAGGTATTTTGTGTATCAATGAGATTCCAAGGTAATATCCACAGTGTAACTCAATTTTTAGCAAACGTATAAGAAAAACATTTTTCAATGAGCTTTTACCCATTGTATTGTTTCAGATCATTAACTGGTAAAGTGTAAAATTCGGCGCAATGTGCATAGCTACAAAATACAAAGTGCACGTTGTAGCTATTCGAACAGCTAGTTTGAGATAATTTCTAACGAATTATTAACAGATTTTAAAATTGACGTAGTGACAAATTCGACAATTCGACAAAAGATCTGTTCAACTTATGCATGAGACAATGTGCAAAATTATCGATTATAGGAATCATAGAACCTTGATAAGAGGTTTATTTTGTCATACATTTATATTCCAGAGCTTGTTGTTCCTATCATGACTTCCTTGATAGAAGATTGCTGCTAACAAGGTTGCTACTGCACCAAGGTTCGTTATGGTTAGGTTGAAATCACCATTTCGGAAGCTTTATGGTCGCCATCATGGCTTAATTGGTCAACTATTGTCACAATTTATATGTTCCGTTTATCGTAATCACAATCAGTCTTTTCTTATTCATGACTTATCACCAGCTGTGGAACAAGAGTAACATGACGAGTGCCACTAGTGGAGCAGGAAGTACTTACCCTTAGAGTATCTGAGTTTTATGTCGGTTTTTTATGTGTTTGATGTTACTCATCATTAGTTTTCTGTGCAATGCTTTGTAAATAATATTGTCCTTTTTCTTTTGGCCAATAAGGGTAATAACAAAATTACCGAACACCGAGCAATCTTCCAAAAGGAAAGGCAAAACTCATATATCAACAAACAGACAAGATCATCCAACAACCGGCAAACTGGGAAACCCGGAATGGCTTTGACTTGGTACAGGCATTTCCAAAGAATTGGTGGATTGAATCAGATTTTACGGCGCCAAACCTCTCGCTTCCATTATGGTCAAACGGTTCCGGTTGTCACTATAACAGCATTTTAACAATACTGGGACAAAATAGGTATAACAGTAGTCAACGAAGTACTTTATGAAAATCCATCTTTTATTATCGTCTCTGCAGAACGGTTTAACTAAGCGGTCATCTTCTTACACAATTTGACTTCAAATGAGATGTTGAATGACGTCATGTCTAAACCATTGCATTGTCTGTCTTTTTTCGATTTTACGGCTTCTAATAAATCCTTCTGATATTTTCAATCTTTTCTTTCTTTATCGTCTTCTATTTTTTTCTTCTTCTTAAGGTGGTACCATACACTTCAGGTACAATTCGATCTGCTCGTTTAATTTTCTTATTTTTTGGCAGTGTGTTTGAATATATCCACTGTAATAAATATCAAAATTTTAACAAATTCCAACCAACAGACTCAGAGCTATCAATTCACTAGCCACATAGCAGCTTTTCTCGCTGTGGTTTTGATCATCGAGATGCTTGAAATCTGCATACAAACATCGTATGATCAAAACGTTCAACTGATTTTAAAGAGTTATCTCTCTGTAATGTATGGTACCCCCTTAAATGTGAGTTTAAATTAGAAACAGAAAATTAAGTAACGAAAAATAATACAATGGCTGAATGGGCAAATGAAAAATGACAAAAGGATGTCTAAAAGTTAAAAAAAAACACTACACAGAAAACTAAGACACATCTAGTACTCAGTATATATGTTATGACTATTAGTGTATTCAAACTATATAGTTTATTGTCGGATCTCAACGTTCATGGCAAGGTGTACTCGATATAACATTATGTGATAAAGTTGGTCAGTGATTTGCGACAGAGTCTGTGGTTTTCTCTGGTTACTCCGGTTTCCACCACCAATAAAACTGACCGCCATGATAAACACCGTAGATCTTAAACATCCTGAAATGAGATCATTTGAAATTACATTGTATTGCTATTAACGTCTATTAATGTAACATATCAAGGTCGACTTTTAACTTTTCCAGGACAAGGTTTGGCTTCTTTATTTTTCTATAAACTTCACTGTTTTTGTTTTTCATTTTTCATTGATTTCACTAAGCTCAAGCTAGCGAACAATTTCTAGCGAACAATAAGCTAGCGAGCAATAAGACGATGTGTCTCAAAACCAAACAAATAAATAAAAGCGAAATGTACTTAGAATATTTCTAGCGACCAATAAGAAATATATTTCTGTAAATGTACAATCAACACATTGAATCGACATCTGGGCATATCAGGGAATATTTCTGAATACTCCCCCCCCATCCCACACACTTCTGCAATACGAAGTAGACACTCATGTGAATAAAAAGACAATACATTGTATGTGATATTTCTCATGTTCACTCGAACATAAAATATTTCTTCTCTTTACTAAGCATATTAACAAAGACACACGTATATTTTGGGATGACGGGATTATAAAACAGCACGCCAACTTTAAATAAACATAGCGTAAACAAATAATTTACTGTCATGAAAACCGGTATATAATTTCGAGTTGCCATCGCTTTGTAAAACAAAATAAAGTCCTAAGATTCTCTGTTCCCACGTCTCATAAATATAAAAAAAAAAGTGAATATAGAACAATAGAAATATATAGCAATACGTTTTTTAAAAATAAACAAAATATAAATTCTGCATATGCGTGTCGCATTTATTTAATAGTGCACCCCCCCCCCAAAAATCCAAATATCAAAGTTGGTCTTTAACACCCTGCTGTGGGCTTGAGGTGCATTATCCCACCTAGGCACTTAAGTCATTTAAAGACCTTGGCAATACCTTTGTCTAAGCCAAAAGTGGGTAAGAACTTTGCCGTCCTTCTATATTTTTATGNATTGATTTCTCTAATATGGCTTCCTGTGATCATTTGAAGGTGTAATGCACTGTTGAGAGTGTCAAATATTTTACATGTGAATATACAAATTAACACAAATATTTAGTTACTCTGTCAAGGGCATATTTTACGAATTAATTAGCACAATTAGTGTGTTCAAGTGCTTCTGAAGCTTTATGAAAAGGATATTAGACATTATTTGTATTGAGATAGTTAACAAATTAAAAAAAATATATATATTTTGCAAGAATTTGGTAGTATCCTTATCCATTCCAATTAAAAATAAAAATGGACATATTTTTGTTTTATAAGAATAGTTTGAAGATACCAAAGAGGTAATCAGAATCCGTAAATCTAAGATACCAAAGAGGTAATCAGAATCCGTAAATCTAAGATACCAAAGAGGTAATCAGAATCCGTAAATCGAAAAAGAACAGACAACACAATGGCCAAAAGAAAAAGTACAAAAGGACAAACAACGATCGACAAAACATACACAGAAAACTAAAGATCGAGTAACACGAACCCACTATAAACATGACAGTGGTACGTTACGTGGGTGTGATACCTCATGCATCAGTATTTCAAGATTTTTTCTTCAATTCTTAATCATATATTAACGGGTATTTTTCTATACGTGTGACGTAAATTTATGAATATCCATCTTTAATTATCTCACCTGGATAGTAGACCAATATATATATTTAGTGTAAAGAGTACACAAAGAATACAAAATTGACTAATAACGAGCGATTTTTCTTCTCTCTAAGGCAGAAATAAATAAAGGATTACCCAGTGTGATACCCAGTTTGAATTATTAAGTTCAGGGCATACCTCTTGCCCTTTATACTAAACATTTAATAAACTTGGGCTCACATTAAGATATGTTCAAAAATGACATGGAGAATATATATATAATGAGTATTTCATTCTGTAACTCCCAGCATGATAATATAAGTCCTTTCATTAAGTGCTTGTTGGCGAGGATTTTTAACCTTTAATTATACGAAACTTTATACCTATATTTAATAAGCGATACTTTTATCCGTGCATTGAAGAAAAAAATCATCAGTATTAATCCTTGTAAACTGAAGTCTATATAATACAAACTAAAATCATAATCTTTTTAAATAGTGTCTATAATTGAGGAATTACAGGCTAATTCAAATAGTCCTGCTGTGCTAAAAAGTAAAATCATACTTTTGCCCAAATATAATTTTACTGAAAGAACTAATTATTAATATTTAAATATGAATATTTCTTAAAACTCGTATTTTTTCATTGTATGTATTTTATTCATGAGAAGTTGTATTATGAAATTTAAGAAATTCATTTGGTTGGTTGCCATTTACAATTTCATAACATGAACATGGCGTGAAAATATGATAATAAGCGATGTCATATTTTTATAAAGGACCTCAATTTGTTTTGAAAGGATTTCTCGTGAAGTTAGATAATAGAATGAAAAAAACAAGCAAAAACTACTACATTGTCTGAACAGTACCAACATCCAATTGAAAATTTGTAGAAAGAGGACTAATAGATATCCCTTACACACAAATACATGACTGCTCACTTTCCTGGCTTGGTACAGCATCAGCACAGTTCTGATATGCTATGCTCATTTTTCATAATATACAGAATAATATATCATATGCATACTTGAATTCGTAAAGGTTGTTAATTTACGACAATAGACCTACCACCACTGGCGTGAGGTCGCGCCCTAATACCAACCGCAAGTGTTAAAGTTTCCAAACACCTGCTTCAAGCTTGGATTTCATCGATGCAGTTCCCTAAAGTCATCCAAACTTTCTTCCACCACAAATGAATTTGGTATTGACGATATAATACATTCACAAATTGCCTTCAGTAACGATTTTGTGAGTCAATGATTGTTATTTTCTCAGCTATATTGTGACGACCATAACCCACAATCCAAAACAAACAATTTGTTCAGCATGAGGTGATTCTTCCCGAGATAATAGCCACATACCCTCTTTGTGTAATCCAACTTTCGTTGTCTTGTTTAATCATTGTGTTTTGTTTCCTTTCTTGTGTTCTGTTATATAAGGATCTTCCATGTACTCCAAAATTTCTTAGAACTTGAGTATCCTTCGCCATAGACACGCTCTGATAAACAGGATTGCAATTTAGTATACATAGCAGAGGATACTCTATAACTTCAATAGCTTTATAACAATTAAGGGCTACGACGAGCGCAGCATGATACGACCGTAGCTTGTCAACAAGGGAAAGTTGAACAAGTATATTTCAAAAGGAAGCGTTTCGTTATCAACTCTGGCGGTCTCGGTCTAAGATTTGTCACGACAACATACACTACTAAATGATTTATTTAATACATTTGTATATATTGCAATGGAAAGTAGTTTATGTCAATATTAACTAAGCTCCGTAACAGGGCAATTCAACTAGGGATCATATTTGCTAAACAATTGAGTCGTGAGGTAGAAACAACTAGCAGTCAGGTAATAGATATACTAGTATGCAATATATTTACATTATTAAAGCTAAAATGTGCATAGTTCTGTTAAATACTAAGTTCATACGATAAGTTCAATGACACTACACATAATAGCTTTTATTGAAGTGCCTGTACCCAGCCAGGACAGTGAGTAGTGATGTATACATGTTTTTATTGAAGTGCCTGTACCCAGCCAGGAAAGTGAGTAGTGATGTATGCATGTTTTTATTGAAGTGCCTGTACCCAGCCAGGACAGTGAGTAGTGATGTGTACATGTTTTATGGGTATCCATTTTTCCTCAGTTTCTACGATTTTTCTATTAGATTTTTTGTTTTTTATTTTATTAAATCATTCATTTGTAGAGAGTACTGATGTACGAAGGGGTTTTTCAATAAAGAAGCGACATAGACGACCTTCCTTCTTTTGACAAGCAAACAAAACGCGCCAGTCCATACGGTGCCTTAGCTTCACTGTATCAAAAGTCTATACTACAAATTTGTATTTCTTCTTTGAAAAATACGTAGATATCAAATTTAGTGCGCACGACACGTTTCTGGAATAACCTTCATCAGGTACGTTACTGGAATAACCTTCATCAGGTACGTTACTGGAATAACCTTCATCAGGTACGCTCAAAGTTGAAAGATTGAAAAACCAAATAATCTTAAAAGTTTTGGGAACAAGTAAACCAAAGCCCTAAACATGATAGCCAACATTGGCTAAGGTCACATATTCCTGAGGTAGGATAACCTTAGTTTTAATAAAAATTACATTATCAATGACAAATATACAATGTTAGTGCCGTCAAAAGTGGAACTTCCCCTAGTTACTATGTAAACCAGTTTGACCTCCTCTTGACTACATATACAATTATAATATGCTTAATGCTTTTAAATTATCACATTACAAAGTCTTCACTTCAATAGTACAATAGTACAAACTCTATCAACCTATCTCACAGGATATAAAATAGTCATAATATCTGACAAGATGATTGCTGTGGTATTGGACGTTTTTCAATATTTAAATATTAAAATATTTTAATATCAAGTTTTAGTGTGTTGTATTAAAATTATTAAGAATCTAAAAAATATAAAAACAGAATAACCCTACTGTGTAGTGAATACACATGGACTTTTTGTAAAAATGTACATTTTCGAATAAACATTATGTGATAAAGTTTGTCATTGACTTGCGGCAGGTCGGTGGTTTTCTCCAGGTATTCCGGTTTCCTCCACCAATAAAACTGACCGCCGCGATATAACTGAAATATTGTTGAAAGTGGCATTAAACACCATAAACCTAACAATAACCTCTACATTTTCGTATCTAACATAAAAACGAACAAAATAATTGAGATTAAATTACTAGCGGAACAGGAACTGCTTATCCTTCCGGAGCACATGGGTTCATCCCCGAGTTATTGTTGGGTTCGTGTTGCTCAATCTTTAGTTTTCTGTGTAGTGATTTGTAAATCATATGGTTGCTCTTTTTTGTCCTTTTTCTTTGGATCATTTGTCTGTCCTCCTTCGAATTATTGGCTTCTGATTATCGGTTTGGTATCTTCAAACTCTTCTTACTAATATTAAACAGTAACTACTATCTTATCGAGAGGAATTGTCTAATGGTAGCATGCATATTAAACATTAACTACTATCTTATCGAGAGGAATTGTCTAATGGTAGCATGCATATTAAACATTAACTACTATCTTATCGAGAGGAATTGTCTAATGGTAGCATGCATATTAAACATTAACTACTATCTTATCGAGAGGAATTGTCTAATGGTAGCATGCATATTAAACATTAACTACTATCTTATCGAGAGGAATTGTCTAATGGTAGCATGCATATTTTAGGTAACTATCGTGATAAAGTTGGTAATTCAATTGAAGTACGTTTTGAATATGATGCGCAATATATTCGACAGCTAATTGGAGGATGTTTTCAAGAATATATGTACAATTTAATTTTCCTCCTTAATTCTCATTGCATAATTTAACGTTTGTTGTGGCTATAACAAGATTTAAGATAATGTATTAATATAAGCCATGGTGTTTTCTTAATTGATTTAATGTTTTTCTTTTTTTAGTTTTTGCAGATGGAGCATCAATAAATTTCTATANTAACGTTACGATACAAGCGTCTTTGTGATTCAAACGCACAATTAACCACTTATGGAACAGTAGCGTCACCAAACGGGAGAAGCGGTGAATGATTCCTATTGGAGGATGTTTTCAAGAATATATGTACAATTTAATTTGCCTCCTTAATTCTTATTGCTTAATTTAACGTTTGTTGTGGCTATAACAAGATTTAAGATAATGTATTAATATAAGCCATGGTGTTTTCTTAATTGATTTAATGTTCTTCTTTTTTTAGTTTTTGCAGATGGAGCATCAATAAATTTCTATAAAATAGTCAAAATAATTATTATCTGGTAAAATATGATTTAAAACGCCCAAAACGTAAGACTATGACATAAAATTGCCTTCCACTTGTTTATATTTAAGGAATGTAGTGTATCTTAATCATCAATGAATATAATGAGCATAATTTCCCAAAACATTTTAATTTATTTGGTTTTCCGACCTTTCGACTTTCAGTATACCTGATGAAGGTTATTCCAGTAACGTACCTGATGAAGGTTATTCCAG
>MJUT01031499.1:985921-1035729 GCA_002080005.1 Gigantidas platifrons
TTAATACTAAACAGTCATTCATTGATAAACGTATAAAATATATATATTCACCACTCCTCCTAAAATAGCTCTAAGGTTACAAGGGACAGAAAACAAATATTAACAGACCATTATAACTAATGATACTGGACGTGTATAAGGGCCATAAAACAAGACAAGCAAGACACAGTCATACATAAATCTACACCTATAGTAATAGCTGTCATGTTGTGTCTAGCGGATTACAGAATTAAAAATATTTCGTGGTTTATTAAGAGTACGACTTAATTAATCAATATATTAATTAGGTGTGCTCGACTATTACATACATTCAAGATACATTTTTCGGCGTATTTGAAAAATGATCTCTTCTTAATATCAATAAGGGAGCGATCATTTATCTTTGGGAGGGTGTATCTTTTTTTCCCCATAAAAAATGTCTGAAGTCAAATTTTAAATAAAAACTTAATTTTACATGAAAGATGCAAAAAATAACATGATCTTTCAGTTTTCAACTACAAATTTTTGTAAAATATGAATGTTGAAATACAGCTTTTCCATGTCCGAAAAAAAAATGATATGAATTTTGATTCGAGTGAAATAATAATTTCTTGATCGTTTGGAAAATAGATAACAACCCTCCTCCCAAAAGTTAAATGGTCAGTCTACAAAAAAAAATAATTGTCAATCTCTCTAAGTACATGTATAGGATAATGAACTTCGCTAGAATGAAAAAAAAAAGACAGTTGTTTCTAAAGAAATGTCGAAAATGAGATTTTTGCAGAGTAAAATATGCAAGGCCATTTATCTAAGGTCCGTATCTACTGCTCCATGCATGGCACCAGTCGTGTAAATAGAAATTTCTTCCGCGATCAAACAACTATTGACATACAATCAGAAATTATATCTGCAATATTTCATGGTCAAATGTCTGTTCTAGTTTAATTCTGCAGTATGTTCTGAATGTTGCAACACATTGTACCAGATGATACAGTTTCATTTTGCTAAATGAACACATTACATCATTATTTACAGCCCTTCCCCGTATCACGACATCGTCATAGTTTGATGTATCGCTAAAATTTTACTTTTGAATCAGGACAATCAGTGTGATTTATCAAATTCATAGTTTTTTTTAAATGTGATGTATTAATCAGCTAAGGTCTCATGTACCTATTTTTCTGATTATTCATACATGTATTATTTTTTTTTAAATTTAAATAACTGCATGTTGTACGCACATAACGTCCACTTTAAATCCGCGTCTGAGAACGGATTACCGCAGATGAATATATGGTCATTATTAAATAAAAACTAAACATAAGAGAAAACTTAAGTGTGATCAAGAATGGACAATCTAGAGACGCTGGTAACATTGGGAACACAAGACAGAGAACCAAGACAAACAAACAAACAAACAAACAAACAAACAAAAACCACAACATTACAAAAAAAACAACTAAAAAGAAGAAGAACCCGGACCCCATTACACAAAACTCGGAGGTGAACCCACGTGGTCGCGAAGAGTAAACATTCGTTGTCTCTTATAGTAAAAACGTAGATATCTAATTTAGTACACACGACGTGTTTCTGGAAGAACCTTCATTATGTACGCTCAGGATGGAAAGACCGAAAAACAAAACAATTCAAAGTTTTGGTAGCAACCCGCCATGTTATGGGGACTTGATGGTATGTTCAGCAACATTTTAGTTCTACCAATGGAAGGTTACTGACCTACTGCAAGTCCAGATAAACTTAAATTAAGTTCTAAGCATTAACTTTAATCTACATGCATTATAATTCAAGACATGTTTTAAGAAATAAAAGACATCCATCATATTTCAACGCTATACGTATGACGTATTATGAAATCTGGATTGTATTGTGGTATTTAAAGTATTTAAATTGGGGGACGACTTCAAAGTTTTACTCTCCAATAGACTATAATGATTTATATGGAAATATACACATTAGCTGTAAATAGCATATAAAACATTTCAGTCACTTTTTCCTTTTATTATTTAACATTAATTTTAGTGTGTAATCTACGACCTCCGAGGATGCAGTTCAAATGTAATAGTATGTATTTGTCACAGAAAAGCTTACAAAGAAATTTGCTATTAGATAAGGGCATATAGATTAAAAATGAATGTCACTGGTTTGTACTGAAAGGTGTTGAATCTAAGTACAACACAGTAATAGAAATCAAAAGTGTAAACCGTATCAGCTTGAAATAAATCACGTGACCATGGTGACTGTTGCATGGTTACTGGAAATAATGGAACTGTTTTGGAGGGAATAATAAAAAGATAATAATGTACTGTTTTGGTGGGAATGAGTAAGGAAAAAATGTCATTGTTTTGGTGGGATGAAATGCTATCACTGTTTTGATGGGAATGATGATGGGAAATACTGGTACGATTTTGGTGGGAATGGTAAAGAAAATGATGACACTATGTTGTCAGGAATGGTGAAAGGAAATAATGTCACTGTTTTGGTGGGAATGGTAAAGGAAATGATGACACTATGTTGTCGGGAATGGTGAAAGGAAATAATGTCAATGTTTTGGTGGGAGTGGTAAAGGAAATGATGACACTATGTTGTCGGGAATGGTGAAAGGAAATAATGTCACTGTTTTGGTGGGAATGATAAAGGAAATGATGACACTGTGTTGTCGGGAATGGTGAAAGGAAATACTGTCCCTGTTTTGGTGGGAATGGTAAAGGAAATGATGACACTATGTTGTCGGGAATGGTGAAAGGAAATAATGTCACTGTTTTGGTGGGAATGGTAAAGGAAATGATGACACTGTGTTGTCGGGAATGGTGAAAGGAAATACTGTCCCTGTTTTGGTGGGAATGATAAAGGAAATGATTGCACTGCGTTGTTGGGGATTGTAGTGGGAATGAAAAAAGGAAATGTCTTGGTGGAATTGTGAAAGAAAATACTGGCACTGTTTTAGTGGGAATTGTGAAGGGAAATAATAGCACTATTTTGGTAGGAATGATGAAAAGGAATAATGGCAACTTTGTTTTGGCGGGAAATACACATTAGAGAATACCGCAGGGGCAATCAAAAAATGGACAATCAGGTGAACTAGCAACATAGACGAAAACACAACACAATATATGTTGGACACCACTATACGTAAACAAACACAAATAACGTAAATAAGAATAGAAAATAACGGTAATGCTTTGATTGGAGTAATATTTAAAAAATAAAGCAGAAATATAACAGACATTTGTTAATTAAATCAGGAATATGTCATGGTATTATTTGAGGTCTAGAAGTGTTGTTTTATTCCGTGGTTCCATATCACTCAAGTTTCAGCTTGCTGCCTGAAGTAATTCGGAATTCCCATTAAGATTGCACTAATTCACCCATTATATCATTATCACTTGCTTAATTGTTAAAATTTTCACGTCAACGGCAATATGTGTGATTTGTTTAACCCATAATTAAAATGTGTTTTTAGAAAATAAAAGTCATAAATATATGATTTATAAAGTGTGAAGTCCATTACAAAATGGTAGTAATTGTACCATGAATATAAAACATTTTATGAACATTCACATGCTTAATTTTTTTTTATTATTATTTAACATTAGAAGAAATTTTAATTTATATTCTATGACCTTTTGGTATATGCCGTTCAAGGTCTTCAACACTATTTGTTCGTCACATGCAAGTGATTTTCGTTTCAAATAAAGGACATATCGATTAAAAAAAATTGTTCCCCCGGTTTTCACTGAAGGTGGCGAATCTAACTACAAAACGGCCAAGCAAATTACAACTTTTATCCGCATAATTTATATCACATCATGAACTGTCCTGTTTGTATTGACATTTTTGTATTGTTTTGGCGGGAAGATGCTGTTATCGGCTGACACGTCAAAGGATTTACAATTTGTTTGTTTTTTGTCAAAAGTAAAAGTGGTCCAGAGAATTTAATAAACACGAACCTTTCGGCTCATGTTTCTTCATTTACTATGACGCTAATGTTTCAATTTTAAGTTTTTCACCATCTCGTATATTTAATATGTTTAGCATTCTCAGCAGTTGGTAATAAAGATGAGCGATCGGGAGTTATTGGTAAAAACATATCCGAATAAAACGAAATCCTATACCGCATATTATATAATTTTTATTTCCAGGTTCTGCAATATTGAGAATGTTGTATGAGAACCGCATGATCTTGATGAGTTTGGGTAGATATTTGATGGTGTGAACACAACCGGTGATCTAGAGCCGCTTCCAGAAAAATTGCTTTTGTCAGTCTCGTCCTCTTATTTCATATGGGCGAGTCGACTATAGAGCCATTTCCCCAATACAAGCTGTCCTTAGTCCCCCCCTCCCCCAAAATTGCATCCTGTATCACATCTTCAGTTATCCAAACATTTCTTTCTACAATTACACGCAGTCACATTTCAAGGTGATCAGCATGCAGTTCTGAGTTGATCAGTTGGCATCAAAACTCAACTTAATCGAGGGTGTCAAATAGGGTAAAAAATATGTCAGTCTAAATTGTATTCTCTGACTGGTTTTCAGTCGTAGTTCATAATTCTCGTTTCGGTATCTATTCAGGTTGTCATCGGAAAACTATCAAAATAGGTTGGCTTGGTTTTTGGTGTTTAACGCCACTTTCAGCAATATTTCAGTTATATCTTGGCGGTCAGTTTTATTGGTGGAAGAAAACGGAGTTCTCAGAGAAAACCACCGACATGTCGCAAGTCACTGAAAAACTTTATCACATAATGTTGTATCGAGTACACCTCGCCTGAGCAGGTGTCGAAATCACAACGTTAGTGGTGATAGACACTGATTGCATAGGTAGTTATAAATCCAACTACCATACAACCACGACCACGACGGTTCCCATCAAATTAGGAGTCACATACATTAAATAAACATAATATTTTGAATGTACTAACCTAACACGACAATATGAAAAATTGCAATTTCATATTTTTATCATTTTTTAAGCAATGGGTCTGTAATAGGATGACCTCGATCGGATCTAATACATTTCAATGCGGACAAGATTTAATTTCCGTTATATTTGTGTATGGGGAGCCCGTACAACCGTTAATATCAAAATTCATTTAAAAATATTTAAATATGATACTTTGCCAGCTTGAGAAATAAGTGTATTTGCTATTAGTGAATATGTTAATGCTTATGAATTTTACATGATATCAAATATATCGGTGTTTATTAGTGTCAAGACCTGTCACGGAGTATATCCAGAAATCTGATGTTCAAACAATTTAAATGACAAGTTTAAGATTTTTCAAGTTGGAGGCATTTCAGAGTGTGTTTTCTTTATGAATGCGGACGTCAAAGAGGACATAGTCAACTCTGGATTTATTCATCGTTTACAAATAGTGATAAATAATAAATAAGACCAATAACAAAACGAAAATATTAATAAGGGGAAAACGACAACGTACAAAAACGTCGACAACCATCTAAAATATAACACACACAAAGTGTTTCTGTAATTACCTTCATCACGTATGTTAAAAGGCCAAATAAAATAATGATCTGTGTCTCATGGTCCATTTTTCCAAAATACGGGTTTAATTTTTATATGCCCATTTCTTACCCTTTTGCAGTAAAAATCAAATACTGTACTCCATCACAAGGTAAATTGTTCATTTGTGAAATGAATGAATACGTCTTTCATTTCTCTATGGAAATCTAAGGATGCTGGGGACAGTACTTTTAACCAAAATCTACGACAATTGACATGTTTCTATTTATTGCTATTATTTAGTCAAGGACACTACAAATCAACAAATGAAAGCGATATGAAAGTGAAATAGTAATGAAATTGTCAGTCAATACACAAAAATGGTATTTGTTGATCACTTAAAAAAAATGAAGTTTACATCCAGAAATTTCAAATTCAAAATACCACTAAATTGTACCGACGGTACTACACTTCCACAATATGGAATTCACAAAAAACAAAACACAGGGACAAAACTGAATAAAAGCATCTCTTCTGAACATAACATCCTACCAAAAAACGCTTTCAACAGCTCTAATGACCATGAACATTTTGTGCATTCCCTCTTTACATGGGGGCTGTCATTAATCAACTGGTATCCTATGTCGAAAAACAGAGGGTCAGTACAGGAACGTACCTGAGCCGGTAGTAGTTTATAATCTCAAATCCAATGTACATTTGCAGAAAAGTTTTACAGAAATGAATCACCTTTGAAATTATACTGAAGAATTGTCAGTCATTTTAGTTATAAAGTCTCTTCTTTTTTTTTTAAATAACACCATACTGCTCTACTAAGAAAAAAGGGAGGGGGACTAATAGAGGCTACCATCCCCTGTCCCCTAACATTACATGGACGCCATTTGTGTTTCTAATTGGACGCTGCGTGTTTACCTCGCTTCGTTAATTTTGCCTTTACATTTTTAATAATAAAAAATACTTTCTGTTGCTGTTAAGCCATATCTAAGTTAAATATTACTACAATGTTGTCTTGCATTGTCTGTCCATTATTTCGTATTTCTTTAATATTTCTTTTCGTATGTCGGTGCGAGAATACCTTTTTGGATTTGCACTACATCCGGAAGAAGAAGAAAGTTAGGAAGAATCCCGGGAACATCCGATCAATTGCATCCAAATTTTACTTCCGGTATGACCAATGACCAAAAACTCCGGATTATCTAATGTTTTAGATGCACTTTTAGTTTTTAAGTAAGATTGATAATAGTTTCCACTTCCGACCGTCTCATCTTGAAACTTGGTTTTAGTTTAAACATATTTTTATTTGCTAAATATAACAAATAGGGATCGGACACAAGTTTTACCAACTTATGAAGTCTTCTCCCGAATACAATAATTTACAATATGGATTAGCATGCGCAATGAAAGAATATAATATGTATATAATAGCATAGTGTTAAATAAACAAAGAATGATTATATACAAAAACATAGGTCTAGACAATATACGATAAAAAAAAAAAAAAAAATGAAAAGAGAATAAATACTTTTGGAGATGTGTGTTGGTTCTTTAGATCATTTAGACAATTGTAAATCTTTTGGAGTCTTTAATATATTTAAAAGCATGTTTAAAAATAGTTGTATTTTCTTGATATGTTAGGAGATCACTTCCTTTTGTCAGTAGATTTACATCAATATTAATGTTAGAAGGTAGCCAGTTAAGACTATTAAATAATATTTCCCTATTATCTGTATATTTGTCACAATCAAAAAAGAAATGGTGAGAATTTTCACATGAAACTTGGTGACACCGAGTATAAAAGTTTTTGGGAACAAGGAACCCAAAAGGGATTAAGAAAGAGGGTCAAAACCGACTGAGGTCACATAAGCCTGAGGGAGATGATCATTATTTTTTTTAATGATAATCATAATATTTATGAACTTTAAATTGTAATAATATAAATATATCTGATAAACTATGTTAGTGTCGAATTACTGACCACCGAGTGGTGTAAATATTCAACAACAAAACAGAATAGAATAAAGCATTTGGGATTGTCTACCCCCGTATCATATAGTTGTGGTCGACACGGTAATCCCAACTTTATAATCTTGCAAGATTCTTAAATAATCTGCCTATATCTATTCCCTCACGTAGTACAAAAGAAAATGGTCATCTGATATGAATCTTGATCGTATGGTAATTGGATTTACAAATACCTGTGCAACCAGTGCATTGCCTATCACCACTAATGTTGTGAGTTCGAGTCCCACTCATGGCAAGGTGTGCTCGATGCAACATTATGTGATAAAGGTTGTCAGTGACTTGCGACAGGTCAGTGGTTTTCTCCGGGTACCCATCAATTTAAAAACATTTGTACTGATAATTGTGTTATTAACCACAAAACAAACCGCCGATTTATAAACTAAAAGAACGGGTATACAGGAAATAATTTGGGTAACATTACAAAATGATTGTGAAAACAATAAAACAATAATGTGTGAAGAGTTTGTAAATGACTTGCGGCAGGTCAGTGGTTTTCTCCGGGTACTCCGTTTTCCTCCACCAGTAAAACGTTATAACTGAAATATTGCTGAAAGTAGCATTACATACCATACACTAACCCTAACCCTTAAATCGGATTTGAAGAAAAATTGTCTCTGTCAAAAGAAATGTTGGTTAAGTAACCATATGTACTACTCTTTGTCTTTTAACACCACTTTCTCTAACTTCCCCACTTTTATATCATAGCTGGCAGTTTATTCTACTTCTACTTCCACCAAATACAAGTTGAAAATTCTGTCAGAGGTTGCACGTGGCAATTGACAAATATTAAAACTTTCACACATTAGTATCTGACACAGATGGCAGCAGTCTTGAATGTTTGAGTCATATTTGATATACATGTAGCGATCCTAGAGCGCCTACATACAACTCCTAATGAAGAGAAAGTTTTTGCGAGTGTTCAAAGAGAGTCGAAGCAAACGTATTTGATATGTATTTAGGAGCCCTGAAGCGTCTACAACCTACTCTCAACCTACACTAATATGTAGTTATGTTATCCAGAAGGTGACCTTCTCTGCATATGACTAAAATTGATATTTCCTAACAACTAAAGCAAACATTGAAGCAGGGCCGGCCTTAATCCAATTGGACCAAATACTCTCGGCTGTTCAAGTACACGCAACAACACACTGCAGGTTTTATAGGGAACAATTGGGGCCCGCACATCTTAAGCTGGCCGGTCCCGCATTTAAGGCTTTCAATGAAATTTTTAAAACTTTTTGTTATTAGATGATTTTGATGTACGTTGGCAAAGGAATACTATGCTCAAACCGAGATTGTATCAGGTTTAAACCGAAATTGTTTCTTTAGGTTTTGCAAATGTGTATTGTATCAAACTTATTAATTCTGTTCATCCAGTTTATATTGTGCTCGTTTTAATGTCGAAATAATACTTTCAAGGTGTATATTTCAGTATTGAAGATTACAAAAATATGTAGTTTAAGAAAACAGATAATAGTTGAAGCAATTAAATAGTCAAAGTTTTCTAAAAAAATTCTGTTTTTTTTATTACCATTTTTTGTTTTTATTCTCATATCCATTGACACATGCATGCCTGTTATTTACGTTGAGGTTTCGAGCATACTTGTTTTTTTTTAGTCATCTGCGACTCTTGTGAAAATTAGGACAATTGCAAATAAGTTCAAGCAAGGAAATATTTAGGGGGACTCGTTGTCGCTATCGTACGTTAGTATTGATATATATATTCACATATTCAATCAGTGAATAACACCACATAAGTTTAGGAGTTGGATTCCAATCAGGTAGGTTGGTTTGGATTTATGGTGTTTAACGCCACTTTCAACAATATTTCAGTTATATCGTGGCGGTCAGTTTTATTGGTGGAGAAAACCACTGACATGTCATAAGTCACAAACTTTATCACATAATCAGTGTTGAGTACTTAGTATTCGATAAAACTTTTTATGACGAAATTTGTCGGTTATTTGCGGCATGCCGATCATGGATTTATGAAAAGAAAGTTTAAACAGTGATGGTCAGCAATTCCACCAAAATCAACTAAGCGAACTATCTCCTCTCATCTGAACTCACTGAACACAAAAAGACATGCAGGTCATATGACGTTGGAAATCCAGCTTCTGGCTAAAGACAGACGCAAAAATGAGGCGGGATTAAACCGGTTAATGTGATCCCAACCCTTCCATCTGCATACTGCGGTTTCCTGAACAAAAAAATTGACCACAACGATATAACAGAAATATATTTGAATGTGATGTTAATCAACATACACTCATAGACCTTATAATAAGCATATTAAAAGATTATTATTTTTAGAATGAAACGTAACATATGAAAGGTTAGATAACTATTTGACCACATAATTATATGTGAATTAAAATATGTTTGTAATGGGTTTATACTTATATCTTATATTAGACAGCTTCCCCTTGTGTCGCAATGGGATAGCAATTAACTCCTTATTGTTAACAAGAGTATTTCGATGCATGATTATCAAAATATTTCTATAGAAAAATCAAATTTACGATTGTATATATTTGACAATAAAATTTGTTTAAATCAAGTTAGCGATCTCAATATCTTTTTAATTCTTATTGATTAAATAAATATGCGTCTCGTTTTAACCCAAAAAGGATTTGTATTAAACAGGTACATTTTGTACACTAATCCATTAAATATTTAAGTGGTCAACTTGACAAAAATATAGCTTGTCCATTTATACTTATTAATTCATTTCAATATTCTCTACAACTAAGAAACACAAAACGTATCCTATTACGAAACACACAGATGAAAAATGTGATACCATTTATCAAAAAACTTAGTGATACTTAAAGAGGCGGGGCTTAACGTGTGACTGACAGGAAGACTGCTACCTTGATTTTTAAACACCAACTTACTATTTTCCTTCAAGAAACACTTAGTTTACTTTTTACTGTGTTGTGAAATAAATACATAACGATGGTTTTTTGGTGTCGGATTTATAAATGCATTTTGTGGAAATATATAGATATTGGAAGTTAATAAGTTTATATACATTTCGGATTTTTTTGTAATTAATTCCTTTTCTTGAATCCATTTAGTTTAGTTTTAGTACGCTGAATTTTGATACTATATTTATATATATATATATAGATATATACCATTTTTTCGACATGGATTTTAATATTTTTTCGAGATTTTTCCTGTTTTTATTTGTGACTTTACAATGTGTACAGTGTTTTAGTATATGTGAGAGAACCCCCATTCACACGACTGCATTAAAGAAATCGGGGGATAATGGATTTTCAATAAGGATTTTAGATTTACCTCCAAATGGAAAATATATACCTGGCGAGACATATACAGGTAGGTTTTTATCTTTATAATGTAAAATTGAAATTTAATCAGTTAGTTGTCTTTCCCCGTTCTTATGACATCAATGATGAATTACGAGGACAATCTCAGCCAACATTTCCCAAAATAAATGATTTCAAATTTTATTTATAGAAAATGGAAATTATGTTAATATTTGATTAAGCTTTTAAATAAAATACATTAATATGTTCTTGTGGTCTCTTAAGAAATTACATTTCAGTAATTACATTTTAGTAATTACATTGTAGTAATTACATTTTAGTATTTACATTTTAGTATTTAAGTGTAGTCAGTACTTTAGTAAAAAAGATATATTTGATTAAGCTCTTAAATGAAATACACATGAAATATTTGTTGTCTACTCAGAAATTACATTTGAGTATTTAACTGTAGTACTTTAGTAAAATTTATGTTTCTAGTATATAAAGCTATACATAGATGTGTTGAAATGTAAAACTTGTGGGATAAATAACATTATGTTGTATTTATATTCTTCTCATTGGAGTTGTTATGATAGGATACCAGTGCAAACTTATCTCAAAAACCACAAATTTACATATATAATAACTGCCACAGGTAAAAATAAAATTTTCGTATTCACGTTTTTTGAGATATTCTAGACAAGGTTAAGCACTGCACCGAACATGTTGACACAATAAAGGAATTCATTAAAACTACTTTTTTTCATTTATATTTCTTCCACTTAACAACTTGTATGTTACTTAAGGTTTATGTGCATACTTCCTTTGTCGGTTTATTTAATAAGTCATTTTTATGCTAAGTAATTACAATTTTATGTTTGTTTCCGTGAACTTTTAGTTGATAAAAACATGCTATTATATGATTCATCATTCAAATTTCCTCAAACGTTCGTGTGATTTTATTTTTTCCTCTTTTTCGCAAACACTCTTGAATACTTCTTCGAGCTATGTAATTTCAAAGTAACTTTTTTTGTGTTTTAATAATTATGACTAATATTAAATATTAAAATTCATAACAATTTTGTTGTTGAATATTTTTATATAATTTATCACAATATATTTAAAACGTGGACTGAATTATTCAAATAATGAAATCATCATGAATGACGTGTTGGTTGGTGGTTTATAAGATCTCATTTGGTGCATGTAAACTTATCTCTCATTTATTGTTTTAATATATCTACCGCTATACACTGTCGAAGTAAATAAACTTATCAAATCAGTCTTATCACTTTAAGATATATTTTCTCTACAAGTAGGCTTTTTATTAGTAATAACAACACGATCTCTCATATAGTCTGCTAATTACACATTTAAAGCAGATAATATTTATCAAAATCAAAATGACCCAGCTTATGAAATTTAAGATTGTATTTTACTTATGATAATTTCTTCATCATATAGTGTTGATTTAATGTGCATGATGGCAACATCAAATAAAACTCGTAATGTAATTAGAATATTAGTCTACTTTAAATGATAAATAAAAAGGCTATTTAATGGTAAAATCTGGGCGTTTAATTTTGATATTCTCCAATCTTAAAAAAGCCTTTATTTCCCCCAAAGAAAAGTTTCAATATGGTTATTCTTTTAGTACGTCATAACCTTTTGGATCATACCTAACACAAAAAGTCAATTTACAAGAAAAGAAGAAAACATATTTATGGTCAAAGCTTAATGTACCTACACAGAAAACTTTCGTTTATTGAATTTTAATGGTTTTATTTTAAAATGTCAAGATAGTCATGAATGTTGAAAACATATTTTTTATGACTAGTCTTTAGAAGAAAAGCGTAATCATTATATTTACACTACCGTAGATAAAGAATAATAGAATACCAGTAAAAATGTAAAGACTTTTTTGTTAAGGTGAATGTATTGAGTAGGCGATAATAGTAGTGTACACATCAAATCACATTTAATTCAAACTCGTGGCTGTTTCTCAATACAATATATTCCGTTTACCAAAGGGAAATTTGAAAAGGTCTAACGATTTCTAAATTTGTTAAATCAAATTCGTCAAAGAGCAAATTGTTTCGTTTATGTATCTAAAACTTTGTCATTAAATCAATGTTTTCTATCTAGCATGGTAAGTAAGTGGGCAATCGCTTCTTAGACTGTTATTAAGATCGAGAAGACCGGTACTTGTGAGGTCCAAATTGAAGAGTTTTGATTGGAGCACAAGAACATGTATTTAGCCATTTGTATGTAAGAAATGAATAGAGCGATCACCCAAATAATTTGAAAACTGCACCCATATGCTCTGTTCCTTTATACCATTTTTGTATAGATGAATAAGTTGTGAACAACTTTATATAAGATTTTCGTTTTTTTTTCTCTCGAATTTGTAGGGTTCTTTTTAGCATCAAAGCGAACACTGATTTAAATTTGTCACTGTATTTATCATTTGGATGGTTTCCTTTCGTCTTACAAAGTTTTACAAAGTGTTAATATTACAAGCAGACGACCACGTAAACAAACATCAAAGTAATACATATTTAATGCATGCACGTGAACATAAATCACAATTCAGCGACAATAATTGTATAATTTAAGGACAAGGAAATTATAGTAAACGTATCATAAACAAATAAACACAGTTGTATCATTGTGTTATGTGAAGAAGGGATTAAGGTGTTAAAGACAAAAACAGCTCTAACTTCTATTAACGCAAGAAAGGAAAGCGCGGGAACCGGTTCCTTGTTGATTATGCATAGTCAATTTGCATACTAAACATTTTGTTAACCTTGGATTATAGAGTGAGTGCATATTTTGAACACCAAGTGACACTTTTTGACTATATAAGGGAGAAAACTAATTTATATTGGAGGAAACATATTTTGAAGTCTACCACGCTGAGCCTGATTTATAAAATAGTGCTTCAAAGATATTGATATGTCCACAAAACGAACCCATTCTTTGCAGAAGCAGCCAGTAAAACAGTTTGACTTCACCGGATATCTCTTCCCCCAGCCCTCACTATAGGAGAACACACTTACACACTAGACGTGGTATTCACTCGTATTAATATTTACTAGAATTGAACATATATCATCATTAAAAACATTAAAAACATAAAGCATTGAATTACACAAAATAATAAAGTTTTTATTATAGAACGTAATAGAAGTTCTTTCAATTTTTACATGCATCTTTTTTATGTATCTTGACGATCACTTCACATTTTAATGAGTAATAAATTATGTATACATGATGTATATCTCGTGCTCGAGAAGGTTTAATGGCGATAATTGATTCTATTTTAACCTAAATTTGAATAATTCCTATGTTTTAACTATCAACAGGCGTCAAACATATGGGTATATTTAATAAGTAAAATATGTATTTTTAAGTTAGGTAATATGTCAATGGTCTTTCCCGCTTCAGTTAGGTCGAATACAACCCTGGGGCGAATTAAATATCAATACAAATCAATGTTAGGTTGTCATTATAAGAAACAGTCCCTTGTTTTTATGCCATGTTTACATCTTATGTCACATTGGTGATGAATTTGTTTATCTATTCATAGATACTATGATGTCATCATTTTTAAAGTCTTGAGCAACTCATTACGAACCTTTACACTAGAATAGTGGGTACTCTTCCCATGCCTTTCGTTATCATGGAACTACTTAGGTTCCATTGGTGATGAATTTGTTGGTCTATTTATAGATATTATGATGGCATCATTTTTTAAAGTCTTGAGCAAATCATAACCAAGAAACATTACGAACATGTACGCTGGCGTATCGGGTACGCTCCCCTTACTTAAGATTATCAAGAAAACGTAGTAAGTTCATATAACCACCCAACGCTAACTATGTTAACTAGTGGAAGAGTTTGAAGATACCAAAGGGGCAATCAGAATCCGTGTATCGAAGAAGAACAGACAACACAATGGCCAAAAGAAAATAAACAAAAGGACAAACAACGATCTACAAAACATACATATAAAACTAAAGATCGAGTAACACGAACCCCACTTAAAACCGGGGGTGATCTCAGGTGCTCCGGAAGTTAGAAGAGCGTTGGTTTACAGTGCGAGAGGTCCGGGGATCGAATGCTATAGAGAAACAATACGAACTTGTACATTATAGGGTACGCTTCCCAATACCTTTGGCTATCACGGAACCACCTTTACTGTAATTAGTGGATATTTCCCTTAGCTTAGTTGGTATAGAGTTGGTTTACAATGCGAGAGGTCCCGGGATCGAATCCCATCGGAAGATAAAATATGCTTTATACTGTAACACTTGCATTATGTAGGCTAACCGACTCAATTTGATATAGATGCTGCTCATTCTTGCAGGAATAATATCAGAAGTAAGAAGTTCTATATATACGTGCCCTGTCTCATTGGTTTGATAGTTAGCAGTAGAAATATAATATATTTATGACATCTAATAATATTTCGTTTAATTGATTAAGTATTTGTAACTTGTTTCGAGTTATGTGACTAAAATTCTAAAGAACCATTAATCTTGGATAAGAATGGTATTTGATTTAGGATAAGACATCTTTAATGTTCTTAAAATTTAATAATCATAGATTATAATAAAAATAGTATTTGCTGATCAATAAATATTTCAAAAATTTCTAATGGTATGGAATTATGACATGATTTATGCAAATCCGCTGTAAAATGCAGTTTATGACGAAATAGAATTCACTTGAAATTATTTACATCAGACTTAAAGTCGACTTCAAAATTCACGTTTTCATGCTCACTTTATTCTCTACTCGACTTCACAATTCACGTTTATTACTGACTTTATTCTTGTTTGTCCGCATTTCTGTATCGACTTGTATCCACAAATCCCTGACAAATATCCGCTGTAGTTTCTTTAGCTTTAGTAAACAATGTATTTGATTTGATTGATTTTTGGTGTTTTAACGCCACTTTCAGCAGTATTTCAGCTATATCATGGCGACCAGTTTTAGTGGTGGAGGAAGCTGAAGTGCCCGGAGAGAACCACCGACCCTGGGTAAGCAACTGGTAAACTTTATCACTTGCGGCTGTGAGTCGAGTGCACCATTTTTTGTAATTTACAAAGCTGGGCGCGATCCCACGCCGTATTGATGATAGGCTTGTATGAGCTGTTAGATCCAACGACCTAACTCATTGAGCCACCCGGGCTCCCTGTATTTGATTGGTTCCTTCTCCATAACAGAACGGAACAAATCATAAATAAAGAAAAACAATCCATTTATAGATATAATTCCATCGTCCATTAGAGTCTGTCGTGGCCGTTATCATATAGTAGTTGAATTCAGCTTTAACTATTCAATGAGTGCCTATCACCATTATATATTTACTCCTACAATATAATACTACTTACCACGTCACGATATAGCTGAAATATCGCTAAAATTGGCGTTGAACACCAATCAACCAATCAATCAATACTACTTACGTTTCCTACAGGAATTAAAATACGCATAATATAGCTGCATGTCAGTATACTTATTGAAAAATTTGCTGACTTGGCGTAATGGAAAACAGCATTTATTTTCCGTATAATAAGTTATTGCTATCCAAAAATATTTGCAATGTTAAGCAGAAAATATAGCGTGTGTAAATCATGTTTCAATTATTTACGTTAGTTTTATAAATATATTTGCACATATATTTTAACGGGGTGACATATTTGTTTTTATTTTCCGTTTTCTGAATATATATAAGTGATTTATCTGACACTGATTTCGTCGTTCAAAGCCATAATATTTATCTTATTTAAAGGTTGTGTGAATTTTTACCTCGGGTGCTAATAAAATCTAGTTTTGCCCGCAAAAAGGTGTTTTATAAATGATTTTATTTTGTGATGAAAGGATATATAAAATAAACAGAATCTTTACTGATGGATTTAAATTGAATTTGACGAATGAATATGATTATTTGTATTTAAGAAGGGAAGAATGATAAAAATGTCAGATACTGGTCAGAATGACGAGAATATCAATACATATATCAGGAAAATCATATAATGTTCGACAATAAATGTCTAATTTATTAATAAAAAAATCACTTGTGTGGTATATTTGTTTGTATATAGCTAAGTGATTGTGGTGGCCTTGTTTTACAGTTAAATCAGAAGTCTTTTAAAACAATACATGTATCAAAACATATGAATGTACTTTTGAATTTTTATTTGTGTTTATGCATGTGCGTTACAGTGAGTTGCTTCCTTCCGTCAGACAGGCTGCATTTGATAAAAGTACATTTGACTGGACTCTAGATATATTTCACTGGCAAAAGATATAAATTGACCTTTTTCAAAATATGGATTGAAAATAAAAGTATTTTGTCAAAAAAGATAGGTTCTAAGATTTATTGCAAATGTCTATGAAAAAGAAATTATGAAAAGAAAGTTTATTTACAGATATGGTGAACAATTCCTCCAGTATTAACAAAAGGAACAATCACCTTAAACGTTAACTCACTGAACACAAACAAATGGCACCACGGCATATGACGTTGGAAATCCAGGTCCTGGGATGAGACGGCCACAAAAAATATTTCGTTGTTATCTCCATGTATGTCGGTATATTTCGTGAATTGATTTCTCCCGTAACTAAACAAGGATTACATTTATATTCTCTGGTATTTCTTACAGTATGTTTTGTGGAATGAAAAAGGGAGTGAGTGATTGTTGTTTAACGCCAACTCAGCAAATTTTTCAGCTATATCATGGCGAGAACAAGTTATTTCTCAAAATGAAATGAAAATTCGCTTTATTGAAATGTTGCACCACTTTTCTCTGTTGTATTATTTGTCATTTAACAGTCATTTAGATAAAGATAAAAAAAATGTTGTGTATTTAATACATGTAGTGGCCTGTAGCAACAAAGGTCAAATCGGCAAGTAAATTACAAAGGCAAAGTGACAGTCAAATAGATTACACCGTCAACAACTCGAATTATCCCCCAATGTGACAAATCTTGTTCGCTTTATTTTAGCCATACACCCTTATGATAAACGAGAAGTAATTTACGCATCTTTTCTATTGAAGTATGTTACACATATTTAACGTAAATTTCACATCCATAACATATGTTATATTACAATTTCTTAAATACACGGAGTGCTACATGGTCAAATTTTGAATTTCTTAAAAATTAAAAATTTAAATGTAATACAAATAAGAATACGTGCATGTATATTGTCATGTTTTTTATATTTCATTTAATTTTTGTAATATAGCCATAGTTACCAATACAGTGAAAAACACAAAAAATGCCAATCCGTGGGAACAGTTCCAAAATTCCAAAATCCAATAGAGAAAATAGTAGAAAGTCGATTCCCTTATAACACACATACATCATCGCTCACGTTACATAAATAAAAAGAAAGACAAAGCAAAAAATACCACACTGTCGGAACAGTTCCCAAATTATAATCGAAAATCTTAGAAAGAGGCAAAATCGGTACGTCTAACACACATATATAACCGTTCACACTTCCTGGTTTGGTATAGGCACTTCAATAAAAAGTGGCGGGGTCAAGATAGTTTTATGACCCAAAAACCAATGAGATCATGGATTTTATGCTACTGTAATTTACAATGTAGAATTATATAACAAACCGAAACACTACCGAAACCATATGCACTTGTCTCTATCAACGTATCTTTGCTATCAACACTGTACATTAATTAGTCAGAAATTATATAGATGTAGATGAACATGAGAAACTATCCAACATTACACTTAGGACATAAATTAAAGTAAAGGAACAGTTTGTAGCAAGAAAGGATATGGATGTAAATGAACATGAGAGACTATCAAACATTATACTTAAGACATAAATTAATGTAAAAGAACATCGCTTTTATTGCTGTTCAATTAGTTTGGATAGTAAAGATCACAGGCACTTGTTTCTGGTAAAAAAATATATACCTTGATCAAGACAAGTGCCTAAGACCGAAACCGATATTAATACAACTTAATTTGAAGTGTTTCTAAATTGATAAAACAGTCTTTTTCGACTGAAATGAGAAATTAGTGTTTGAAAAATAATATCTGTAGTCATAACAAGAAAAGTTTGCAGATGCCAAAAGTGGTAATGAGCTGTCATAAATCGGGGCACACGACATTAAGAGAATTACGTCATATAAATATAACACTTTTTGTATTCCCTTTTTGTAAATTTATATATACATAAGATACATACTTGTCTACAAATATTTCATATAGTAAAAATATACACTACCATATACTATATCATAAGACATTTTAAGTGGTTATGGAAATTATTTAAAACTTTGATCATGAGATAAACCTTTGTAACTACTAAAATTGACTCGTACGAATCATAGTGTAATTTTCCGTTTCGTTAGCAAGTTTTTAATAGACAAACTTCTTTGAAGTTCAATAGTAATATCTTCTCAACGGCTACGTTTGTAAAATCACACTACCTAACTGTATCAATGACATTGCAAAAGTTAAATACCCGTTTTCTTTTCCTTTTTTTTTTTTTTTTTTTTATAGTTTTTTAAATTTTTTGTGGATAATTTACAAAAGTGCTTTTTAGCATAACAAAATTCTTTAGATGTTTGAGGTGAGACGCCGTGAAACATTTCGTCCTATCGTTTTAAATAATCTTTTGAAATATGACTTTTTCTTCGCATTGCATCTATCGTGTTAATGTTAACAAGGGTGGTATCTAGCAAAAAAGAATTATACAGAAGTGAGACGTTTCATTTGTTAAGCAAGTCTATAACTTTTTGAAAGGGGTGTAATATCCCATCGAGTCGTAATTCAACATCACAGCTTGATAAAATATATTGATGATACTTTATCATAGGACTTTCAATCTTAGTTTGAAAATTTGAAAATAAACCTGTTGTAAATAAACTTTGCTATATCAATCATCACGATAAAATACTACCAACGTTTAAGGATTTGCTTTGTGTACGCGTTTTAAAACGGCGGGAGATCTAACAACAACATTTCCCAATACTTGTTTTGGATACAACTTTTGACAGTGGTTCTTTCATAGTCTGAAAAGTTAAACAAAATGTTCTCCATACAGACTAGATTGATGTGAAAACACATATTGGTTCATGTCTTGTAATAAAATTTATATAGATATAATCAGCTTACTGATTTAAATCAGGATTTCCTTGGTAAATTTACTGATTCAATTTAAAAGATTATGTAATTCTACTCAGTGGATTTCCCTATTCCACTACCCACACGAGGGCTCGCTGAACCTGATCCCAATCCAATCAGGCTTATTTATGATTATGACGGATTCAGTCAAATTAGAATTCCAAAGGGGACGAATTGTGCTCCTCTCATTTTCGATATCTTTAATACTGCTATGAATCTCTATTAATGATTCTAGTAATGTGTTATGTGTGATTAACGCTAAGCACGACACTAAATGATTACAGTTAGTTTTGTCAATTTGTTGGAATTCCAATGGGAACGAATTGTGCTGGTCTTATGTTTGCTTTGTATTTATACTTTTATACTTTATTTATATCCTTGAAAACTTCATGCCTAGCGGAGAGGTAGCAAATGTCAATTTTATAGTCTTTGGTTTGACCAAGCAACGGATAGAACCCATGACGAGCACGTTAGCCATTTTACACCACCAATGCTGTGGCAAATTGAAAATGATTCTGACAACACATGTATCAAACCAAAGTTAAACTACCAATAAAACAGTTATATATTTTTGCAAAGAAATATTTTTACATGTGAAATATTTAATAACGATTATGTTTAAAATGTGTAGGCGTATATGCCCACCGAAATGTCTTAACAGTTATATTAACAAGTGAAGATTAATCAAGTGCATTCATTTTCACCCTCGGTCAATGGATCTTAATTTAATCTCGTTTGAGAAATACAGATCTAAACTATTGGCTTATAAAAATTGCAATTGTTAAACGGAACATTTGTCGCTTAATATAACAACTGATTAAATTATAATATTTAATAGGCATTTAATGCTAATTAGATGAGTTTTTATTCAAACTTCAAAAACATTTAATTCCTTAAAGCTCAAACGTATGAAATAAATCATTTTTTGAAGATATTCTATGTAACACACACATAACATTGATAAAACTAACACGTCGTAAGGACCACCGAAGAATGGAATATAATAGTAGATTAGAGCGTCCTTTACCAGAACGCTGTTCGCCCTTGTTGTGAGTGATCGTTTTAACTCATTTAACTCACATATGGAAAACACTTGCACGACCGCATCATTTCACAAGGAAGGGAAGGTACATACAATTAGTTTAACCCCGTCACTCTTTCTAAGTACCCGTACCAAGTCAGGAAAGTGAGCGGTCATGTATATGTCTGTTGTAACTTCTCTATACTATTGTAATTGATGGTTTATAATGATTATAGTCTTGTCTTGTGAGGGGTATTGATTTCGACTCTTTCAACGATTTTTATTGGATTTTGAAACTGTTCCGACAGCGAGGTATTTTTTTGGGGGGCAATAATCAACCTCAAAATGAAATTGTATGTAGCAAACAATTTCTTACACATTATTATATATAATAGTATCATTTTAAAACAAAATTAACAAGATACATATTTTATAAATACGAACTGTTCAAAAGTATGTTGTGTTGTGTATTTGTTTTAATTGTCTTCGTCTTGTGTGTACTATATTGCCAGTGTCCCTAGATTGTTGAATTGTGATTGCTCCTTCGGTATTCTCTTGTGTGTACTATATTGCCAGTGTCCCTAGATTGTTGAATTGTGATTGCTCCTTCGGTATTCTCTTGTNTATAGTCTTGTCTTGTTAGTGGTATTATAGTCTTGTCTTGTTAGTGGTATTATAGTCTTGTCTTGTTAGTGGTATTGATTTCGACTCTTTCAACGATTTTTATTGGATTTTGAAACTGTTCCGACAGCGAGGTATTGTTTTTGGGGGCAATAATCAACCTCAAAATGAAATTGTATGTAGCAAACAATTTCTTACACATTATTATATATAATAGTATCATTTTAAAACAAAATTAACAAGATACATATTTTATAAATACGAACTGTCTTGTTCGAAAGTATGTTTGGTATAGTATTGTGTTGTGTATTTGTATTAATTGTCTTCGTCTTGTGTGTACTATATTGCCAGTTTCCCTAGATTGTTGAATTGTGATTGCTCCTTCGGTATTCTCTAACGTTTATTAAGATTTGATGAATGGGATTACATACACAGTGTGTTTGTTTATAGAACAGTTTGTTTTTGATAAGCTTTATTCCAATCGTTTGAAGAGCACATACATGTTGTGCTGGGTAAAGATGGAAAGATGGAAAGAAAAGTAACTGTATGGGGTCTTGCATGTTTACCCAGCATGCACGGCGCCAATCATTCATGGGTGTTGTCCGATAGATCAGAGAGCTTTGCTTAAGACCATGTAATACATATTTATTAACATTAGGTGAGATAATATACCGGTATGCCTACTTGTAAACCACAACGTTGATATGGATTTTACAGTAATTGTTATAGTACTTATCTTTAGATAACAGCGGTGGTGTTATGGTAAGCGTGTTCGCCTCGGTTGCGGTATATCGTGGGTTCGAGCCCCGGTCAGACCAAACTGAAGACTACAAAAATTGGTATATGTTGCTTTTCCGCTAAGCACGGAGCATTTAAGTAATAAGAGCAAAGCACAGAATCAAAATAATGTTTACGAGTGGAGCGACATCTATATCCGCTTTCAGTCTTTCTAATTAAGCGCGTTGTTCTAGTACAAGACGGACCTCATCACCATCTCATCAAAATGGAACTTGTTCTCGCCACGATATGGCTGGGGGGGAAATTGCTCAGTTGGCGTTAAATAATAATCGTTGACCCACTCAGTCACCGAATAAATATGTATGTGTCTGCTTGTATTTAAACATTTAAATGCAATTTCCTTCTGTGTAATTCATCTCAAGATATTTATTTTCACAACCCCATAATAAAGGTAATGTATATATTCGAAGCTACAAGAAATAAATGGGATATTGTAAATATAAAAACATTATCTCTCTATTATGATCAACACCTAAAACCCTTTGAAGTTACTTTTTATCTGGTATCAACTTAATTCAAGAAATTGCTTTTGTTCCGATGTGCCAGTCAATCTGGTTTTCAAATCGCTCATAAATGCATCTGATAATGCATCACATGATGCACTTCTTAAAAATACAAGTAATAATTTCTTAAAACATAATAACTGTGATCATGTAATATTAGTGTTATTTTATTATCATTATTATTAATAAACAATTATTTGTTTGTTTGATTCGTAATTTATATACTCTCTCACACCTGTTGTGATTTATATCGTATCAGGGTTTTTATGTTTTAGCATCAAAAATTAAACTGTTAACATGGATGAAATAAATATTCTTGATTTATTCTTAATCTTTCCCTTCTTTATTTCTTATGGTTTATATTTAAAATAAACAGTTATTAAATATGAAATCTGAAATAGAAGTGTGAGCATATGTAATAATAGGTTTCTTGAATGCAGTGTTTTAAACAAAATTGCAATCAAATATTTCCTTGAGACTTGTATTTTTAATTTTAACTGAACATTGAGTGAGTGAAGTGAGTGAGTGAGTGAGTGAGTAAGTGAGTGAGTGAGTGAGTGATGTTTGTTTAACGCCAAATGAGCAATTTTTAGATATGTCATGACGAGAACAAGTTATATTCGATGAAATGATAACGATGTCCGCTGTGTACAAGACCAACACGCTTAGCTCGATTTTTGCAGTGTTAGCTCAATGAAACAACAGATATGTCCGCGGGTATAGACATGTGGCTATACTCGGACACACTATCCTTATTCCGAGCCAACTAGTCTTTGCTCTAACGCCTTAAATCTGCGTGCTTAGTGGATAAGCAACAAATACCAATTTCATAATGACGACTGTGGCTCTACCCACGATCTACCGAACTCGAGACGAGCAAGTTAACTATTACACCATCAACGAGGTTTTAACTCAATATTGATTTAATCAGTACAATATGAAAAAGCACAACTCTCTACTGCACAAATTATCTCATAAATGTCACAATGTATTAATATAAATGTTAAATCGTCTTAATATTAAAAACCAAACCACAAATTAAGTAATAAAATATAATAAATGCACGTTAACTTGGTAAAATAATTTTACTAGAGGCATTTTAATAAATTCGGGTTGCTTTGATATACGGCGTATTAATATATATGATAGCAAGGTACGAGGTATAGATCGGTGATCTAATCATAGGTTGACTTGTGGCGCCACAAGTTTTCTACATATCCCTGATTCAACTTCTGTTTTACTTAATATATCCTATACTTTGCATAATAGATGGTGATAATTGTTCGATTTATCATGAAAAGAAAAATTACCAGCACTTAGAGTTACGTTAAATTACACCTTTTAATCTTGAAAAATGAACACTTTTGTAATAGTTTTTGACAGATTACACATTTATAACATTAACCATATTTCCCCCGTTACTTATAAATAGAAGAATCTATCAATTTACTTTGTAACTATTTTCCAATATACTTTCACGGGTAAAAAATAGTTTTTTTTAGCATAAAATGTTGAGAGTGGATGACGTGAACGTAACCGTATGGTATTTTAATTTATATCTGATTAAGCAATCAGTGCCTTCCACCACATTCTTTATCGGTCCACTTGTAAAGACTTTCCCGTCCTTTCCCCATTCAAGACTCAATACCCGGTTTGAAACTATATTATTACGACGGGTTCCATTAGTGGAGCAGGAACTGCTTACCCTTCCAGGGCACATGAGTTCACCCCCGGTTTTTAGTCGGTTTCGTGTTACATCACCATTAGCTTTATGTGTATGTTTTTTAGCTCGTTGTTTGTCTTTTTTCTTTTGACAATTGTGTTACCTGTCCTTCTACTACTTACGGATTCTGATTACACCTTTGGTATCTTCAAACTCTTCTAATATCGATTCCTCTCGGTGGGGGATTTCTATTCTATACAACATTATCTCATAAAGTTTGTCAGTTACCTGCGGCACATCGATGGTTTACTTTAGGTACACGAACACTTTTAAAACAGACTCCACAAAATAAAACTAAAATAATGCTGAGGTGACTTTAAACACACATAATCTTAATCCAAATCATATTGCTTTAATCCTGATCTTTGTCTCTGACTAATGCATATGTATTGTTAAAGTGTCAAATCCTGCATTTTCTGGAATATAGGTTATAGATTTTCAAGGCCATTTTCAACACAATGTGTTATGTCGTGAGGGGACGTCGTGATCGTGATCGTATGATAGTTGGATTTATAACTACCTTTGCAATCAGTGCCTATTATTACTAACATTGTGAGTTCGAATCCCGCTAATGGCGAGATGTACTCGATACAACATTTTGTGATAAAGTTTGTCAGTGACTTGCGGCAGGTCGGTGGTTTCTCCGAGTACTGCGGTTACCTCCACCAATAAAACTGACTGCCACGATAAGCTGAAATACTGTTGTCTAACCCTAGCCCTATTATGTCGTTGGGTCAGTTTCATTGTTGGGGGATACTTTAGTACCGGCAGAGAATTTCACGTTTCTTGAGGTTCCGAAAGTCACTGGCGACCTTAAGTCATATAACATCATATTGAATGCACCTAGCAATGAGTAGGATTCGAACGAGGAACTTTATTTGTGATATGCTCCGACTACTACATAGTCAGGTATAAATTCAACCAAAAGATCGCAGTCAATATTCTGACTTTTTTCATGTCTGAAATGATGAATAAAATATGTTACGAGTATTAAATGTATAAACACGTAGTTTGTGTCACACCATTAGCCCGTTTTGACAATCCCGTTAAGGCCCTTTGGTTTTATTGTTCCTATAACTTTAAGTTATTTTGCTTTATCGATTTAAAGTGTACCTGATGAAGGTTATTCCAGAAGCGTGTTGTGTGCACTAAATTTGATATCTACGTTTATATTCAGCTTGCAATTATCTTATAGTGGAGAACACTCAAATTATCTTATAGTGGAGAACACTCAAATTATCTTATAGTGGAGAACACTCAAATTATCTTATGGTGGAGAACACTCAAATTATCTTATAGTGGAGAACACTCAAATTATCTTATAGTGGAGAACACTCAAATTTTCTTATAGTGGAGAACACTCAAATTATCCGCCATCTGCATGGTTACCATATTACGTTGTGTGTCACCATATTAGGGGAATGTTTCGATGGTTTCAGTTTCATTTATATATTTTCTGCATTTCTCTTTGTTTGAAACTGCTTCTATTGTAAATATTATTGCGTTATTATGTGTAATAACAATCTATAGAGCAAAAAAATATATATTTATTTGTTTTGCAGAGAATTTATATATACTAACCACAAACAAACATATACATAATTTATTGATATTATATAGAGAGTATGAATTGTTTTGACAATTTTCTAATAACATAAATTTTGCAAGTCATAAGATAATCTAAAATAAATAAACATTAAAAACAGCCCTTTTTTAATCTTTCCTTTCCAGATATGATAGTCTTTTTTAAATGCATTTTCAAAAGGCGTGCCAACTGTACATTCCCAAATATATCATTGACGCCATTTTACTTAAGGCTTCCTTTTGTATATAATAAGTCGCTTGGACAAAAATGTAACATGTTTTATGCCGAATTAGTTTTTTCTAAATAGCATCAGTGGGATCCTTTCTTTAAAGGAGATACTTTTTTAGTAATGATAGTCAAGACAAATATGGACTAAAGATTGACCCCCCGCCAAGACTTAACGGACCGAAATGTGTATCAAGTCACATGGTTTGACGTAAATTCAGACTAAGGTTTTACAAAAAAAAAGTTTAAAAATACTCGTTATATTTTATGCTAAATATTCAGTAATTTTTTTTTTAACAATTTTTCTATGAATAAAAGGAAGTAGTGACATTTTTAAATGATATTTTTACATCAGGCAAACGAGAGTATTTTAAAACTAAATTTCACAATAAGTTTCTTCGACGACAGTTTACAATATGTTGTGAATTTATGGTCAATCGATCAACAGTTTGGGTTTTAATATTTAATAATGTCAAGATCTTCTTAACATAACCCGCCACATTTTTGTGCCTGTTCCAAACCAACCAGAACCTGGATTTCCAACGTCATATGCCATGGTCTTTTTTGTGTTCAGTGAGTTCAGTTAAGATGAGAGGTGATTGTTCGTTTTGTTGATATTGGTGAAATTGTTGACCATCCATCACTGTTTAATCTTTCTTTTAATAAAATGACACACATGTCAACACTCAGAAATCAGTCTACTTGAAGTATGTTTACATTGTTTTGACTGTCGATCATTCCTCCCTATTTTTCACGGTCTTGACAACGGATGCGCAATTCACCTTGCAAATTCTCATCAGGAGTATGAGAGTGATACTTTTGTTTGTAGGAGGGCTCATGTCTTAGTTACGTTATTTGTGTTTGTTTGTACATAATGGTGTCAAACACAAACACAGTGTGTTGTGTCTTTATTTTGTTCTTCTTCGTCTTATGTACTTTATTGTTGCACGTTTCTCTGGATTGTTCATTTTTGATTGCCCCTTCGGTATTCTCTAGCGTTTATTTAATATCCATATTGCCTGTGTTACTTGCTTCTCTTTCTGGACACACGAGTTCGCTCCCGTGTAGTGGAGGTTTGTGTTGCTCAATCTTTAGTTTTCTGAGTAATGTTTTGTAGATCGTTGTTTGCCTTTTTGTTCTTTTTCTGTTGTCCCTTGCACTTGTCTGTTCGTCCTTGATTTACTACTTCTGATTAACTCCAAGCTACTCTTAACCTTCAGATTACTTCATTGGATCTGAAAGTTGAGGCCAATACTTTTTTGGAATGTTGAAAGATGGCCGTCTTCATCTTAGCATCCAGACGACATTTGTTTTCGTTGTGAATGGGTTGGATTTAAATTGTCACAGTCTTATACATGTGTTTTCAGTCCTAATTTTTCATACATGTTTAATTTGAAGCATTGAATAGAAACCTAGAAAAATCATATTAAGCAATGGAAAAATTAAATTGTGTTTCATATTAAGTCCGATCTTTCGATCTCGATAGGGTTATGATACTATCGTAAAAGATTTAATTAACAATAACAATATTTATAATTAACAATAACAACATATATAATTAACAATAACAATTTATATTGTATACAATCAATAATGACTTCACGATTCTATTAGGGAGGTATTATGAAGTTTTATCGTCATTGGAAACACGTTCCTGTTAAGACAGAACACCACATATACAATAGAATAAGTGAGTGAGTGAGTGAGTGAGTGAGTGTTGCTTAACGCCAACTCAGCAATTTTTCAGCCGTATCCTCTCCAGAACAAGTTAATTTTCAATGAGATGATGACGAGGTCCGCTTTGTACTACACCAACACGCTTAGTTGGATTTTTTTTTAATGTGCTAACCCACTGAAACAACAGTCCGTGGATAGACATGTCGCTCCACTAGGACACATTATCCTGATTTCGAGCAAACCAGTCTTTGTTCTTTCTCCTTAATGCTGTGTGCTTAGCGGAGAAGCAACAAATACCAATTTCATACCCTTTGGTTTGACCCGATCGGGACTATAACCCACGATCTTCCATACTCGAGGTGAGAACGCTAACTATTACACCACCGATGCGGTTCAATAGAATACGTAAGATGAGTATTTCACTTTACAAAGTCGTAATAATACTGTCGGTTTCATCCCCTTTATATATATTTCCAACAATATTTGCATCAAATTAATCCCTTTGTATGAAGTAAAAGATATATATAATTATATACTATGCTTTTTTTCAATATCACATCCTGTATTACTAAGTAACCGTAACTGGATCAATATCAGCCCTCGAGGCAATTAATCGGGGGCGATACAGAATTTCGCAACAATTTAGACGGTTGCCATATTACAAATCATAAAAATTAAACCAAATGGTGTTATAATAGTTTTGTAAGCTGACAACGTATTGTCATCTCTCAGCGGGATAGACCTCCATTTAAACACCGCCGCTCCTAATCGCCTTTGAATTATGTTCAGTGCCCTGTCAGACCACACGACTAAATCCGCTACCTAATAAAAACAACGTCAATAATCAATGGGTTTTATTCTATGTATTGATATACTGAAATATGATACGGCCGTCGAAAAATTCCGCGGCACGTTGAAGACACTCACAAAACAGTTGTTATATTACAGATGGCATCAAACATCGTTTAAATATTATACGGTTGGTTGGTTTAGGATTATGGTATTTAACGCCACTTTCAACAATGTTTCAGTTATATCGTGGTGGTCAGTTTTATTGGTTGAGGAAACCAGAGTACCCGAAGAAAACCACCGACGTATCGCAAGTCCCTGATAAACTTTATCACATAATGTTGTATCGAGTACACCTCGCCATGAACGGGGTTCGAACTGACAACGTTAGTGGTGATAGGCACTGATTGCATAGGTAGTTTAATATCCAACTACCATACGATAACGATCACGACGGGTACAACAGTCCATCGTAAAACATAATAGGGATATGATAGTCAACTTTAGAATCAACGTCTAATTGCTAATACCCTCTTGGTAATGAATAAAGGAAGATCAAATGTGACCGTTGAAGAATGGCGTAGCGTGTTTCATTTAGACCCTTACAAAAATGGCCATGTTATGAATGAAAGATTGTATTCCAAATTATTATGTATTTACACAATAAATATAAAATCAACTTTAAATTCTATTCCGATATGACTTCATTCTATGCCTTTTAAGATGACATTTTATACTACATTGTCACTACAAATTGGTTATAAGTGACCACTCCAAATAAAAACTTATACATGGAAAACAAACATTGTCTCGTCATAATTTGTCATCAATAAATAGCCAGTAGACTTGTCACAACAAAACTGGTTCATTCATCCAGAAGGTTATGAGGTCAATTCTTTTGATAGGACCACCTCTGGTGGAAATAACTCGGACAAATTGTCCACATAGTTATGATCTGTGGCTAATTTGTTATTAGATATTTTAATGAAATCATTTAACATTTTTGTTCAAAAATAATAAAAAAGAAAAAGAAAAAAAATGTCGCTCCATTTCATCGTGTCGTTTACATTTCTTTATAGGATATAATTGTATGTTTTAACGACTGACAAACATAAATAATTGTATTTAATAAAAATAGCTAAATTAAGCGTAAAACAAGTAAGAACCAGCGAAAATAGAGCTATATAATATTACAGAACGACTCTCTACTCTAACTCAAAGTAAACAGATGTCTTAATTATATGCATTTTCAATATTCAAATACATTTTAATTTAGCTAATAACAATTGAAAACACAAGACAAAAATGTGGGTTTTTTTCTGTCTCGTCTCTGGACATTTATAATGCTTTATAACATGATCCTTTTGTCTGTATTAGAACCGTTTTTAGGGGTAATTTTTAGGGATAATAAGACAATCTGCTAGCCATTCGTGGTCCCATTGGTTTAGGATGTCATCCATGTTGCTCATTCGTGGTCTCATTCGTTTAGAATGTCATCCATGTTGCTCATCTTTTTGCTTTTCTGTGTTGTGTTTTTTGCTTTGTTTGTCTTCGTCTTGTGTCTTGTGTATCCAATGTTGCCAGATTCTCTGAATTGTCTATTCTTGACTGCCCTTCGGTTTTCTCTAATGTCTGCATGTACTATAGATATGTTTTACTCTAAGTCAATCATCCACACACGTGCTAATTGAAATACACGCAAATAAATGCGTATATTAAAAAAAAGTATTTTGGGGCATAAATAAAACATTTCAGTTAGAAATGCAAGAGAGGTAAACTACATGTATTTAACGTTTTAATGACGTAATTCAAATCTGACAATAATAAAAACTTTTAAATCGTTGCACTTTAAAGGGAAGTATAAAACTTGGTGTATGATGTACATGTCAACATTAACAGACTTGGGTTAGTTAAGCTACCATTGTAGTTGTAGTCACAATCTTATCATTTTAATTGAAAACATTTTAGATAAATATAGATTTAATGTGACAGGTGAGCTAGAGTTTTAAAACTTTGATTTCTTTAAAAGGTATTATTAAGGACACTTAAACGTTAGGGATACCGCCTCCTTTCGTCGGCGGAGGCCTGTCAGATCTTCTCTGTCGATTATCAGAAGGTGTAAGAGTTGTATTTCAAAGATTTTAACACTTTATGCTTGATATTTCGAATCAATGAAGGATAAAATATTCATGAGGATTAAATATGACACATATATAACATTGCTCTTTTGGTCATTAATCCCTTCTATATCCATTTGAAAGTAGGGGAAGATAATATCAAACATATATACATGTATGCGTTAAGATTTATACTTGCGACGTTCCACGATGACGTACAGTGTAAATACCTTGTTTTTTTCCATACTCGTAAATCTTTCTTTTATCAAGACCGGATGTTGCTGTTTCAGTAGAGTTTCCCCCCGGCATGTACACAGATTTGTCATCAATAAAAACGTAGATATCTAATCTAGTACGCATCATGCATTTTATTTAGAGATTTCCGCATTCTTAACAGTTTTATATTACATCTATTTATTTCAAAGTCTCGATTTGGATTTGGGGTGTTCGTTAAAATAATTAAAAATATCCATCGATTTTACGTCATCGAAAAGTAGTAGGAACCGTGTTGAATGTTCTTCAATGAAACGTAAAACCCAAAATTATTCAAAGAAGATCCACAAGAAACATATGAGAAGATAATTTTTGACATACAGGTCTTAATTTTGCGAATCATAAGACCCACTTTAAACGCCATACAATAGGTAATGTTAGTCGATACCACTGCTGGTGGACTATTAGTCCCCGAGGGTATCATCCTTCCATTAGTCAGTGTTTTGGCACTGACATGGTTTATTATATAAACTTAGTACTGAAATTTACAGTTGCTAAATAATGTAATTATCATTAAAACTAAGGTTGTCCTCCCTCAGACATAGATGACCTTAGTCGATCCTCCCTCAGACATAGATGACCTTAGTCGATCCTCCCTCAGACATAGATGACCTTAGTCGATCCTCCCTCAGACATAGATGACCTTAGTCGATCCTCCCTCAGACATAGGTGATCTTAGTCGATCCTCCCTCAGACATAGATGACCTTAGTCGATCCTCCCTCAGACATAGATGACCTTAGTCGATTTAGGCGATCCTGTTTAGACCTTTGGATTTATTGCTCCCGAAATTTTGATTTATTTGGGTTTCCAGTCTTTCGACTTTGAGCGTACCCGATGAAGGTTATTCCAGAAACGCGTCGTGCGCACTAAATTATATATCTACGTTTTTATTACGTGCGCGGAGCATAGATAATGTGTAAAACGTTTTGATGATATTACTTTTGGACCAAGTTTAGATATGCATGCATAGTCATACACTCAGTAACCTCGGGGTCTCTCTATCGACTACTGACGGAACGAATCGAGCGTGGTGCGATTGAAATTGAGGTAAAAACAAAAAGGAGTAATTCATTATATGGTTTTAATTTAAATTACCATATCAGAATAAAAATAATTTATCGAAGTCAGGATTTATTGGTATTTTCCACAGTCGAGTAAATCTCCATAACGTTTATTCTAGAATAGATCACTCAGGGTAAAAATTTAACAAACACTCCAGACCTTTGTCAAATAACCAACAACTCGTGGCTTCCGAAAATATTACTTCTATTAGAAATGAAGCGACCCAATATTAAAAATACGTTATAGCTTAGCTTTTATACTAAATTGGAATTGAATCACCGTACATAATGACCTTCACATAGTCTTTAATAACCCCACATCTAAATCTCCTCATACAATGACGAAATGTTTATTTGCTTTCTGAAGTTTTTTCTTTCCTTTATTCAAGTCTCATATTTAATTTATGAAATCAAAGAGTGATTTATGTTCTTTTTACTACTTAATTATACATTTTTGCATCTTATTAAGAAATAAAAGATGTCGTTTATCAGCTTCGATAACTGCGTTCACTATTGGAGAAACCATTTCTAATACATTAAATTTGAAATTATTTTCTCATTTTTGAATCATGCAGAACAAATTTCCCACACTTTTACAATTTTTATTTCATATTTTGAATTGTGTTGGCACATGTTTGTTTTATTATTGTATTTTACCCTTTGCTTTTATTGAGTCGACTCTATATTTAATGTTAATAAAGTCATTAAAATATAAACGAGCATAACATTGGATGATCAGGAGCTAAGCTTGGTACAATGAGTGCAAGAAAATTTTGAAGATAACAAAGGAGCAATCAGAAGCCGTAAATCGAAGAAGAACAGACAACAACACGGTCAAAGAAATAACAAAAGACTAAAAATGATCCATAAAACACCACACAGAAAACGAAAGATCGAGCACAATCACGAACCCCACAAAAACCGCGAAAGATCTCTTGTACATTGGAAGGTTAAGCAGTTACTGTTCCATTAGTGGTGCCCGTAGTGTTGCCCTTCTTACAAACCCGTAAAAGATTCTGGTTATCATGACCCATCCCAACACCACATACAGACATAATGTCTTCTAAACAATATAAAAATAACAGATATTTAAAAACTGATCTACAATGTCCTAATTTATGCACACAATTTTTATTGATCAAATTTACCTATTGGCTAATTTAGTTGACATAATCTTTCCCCTACAAATTCATATTAGTTAACAAAGTAGACATAATTCGGGTAAATACAACAACAACATTTTTTTGTTTTCATCATCCAAGCGTAACATAACCTACATAACACATTGGTATATTTCACAATTTCTCGAAACTTAAAAATGAAATGAAGAACAAAAAATATACTACACTGCCAGAACAAGTCTCATAAGGGTAATAACAAAATTACCGAACACCGAGCAATCTTCCAAAGGGAAAGGCAAAACTCATAAGTCAACAAACAGACAAAATCAGTCAACAACCGGAAAACTGTGAAAACCGCAATGGCACTAATTTGGTACAGGCATTTCCAAAGAAATGGTGGGTTGAATCAGATTTTACGGAGCCAAACCTCCCGCTTCCATTACGGTTAAAAGGTTCCGGTTGTCACTATAACAGCATTTTTAACAATATCAAATAGAGAAATCGTAGAAAGAGGCAATATCGACACCCCTAACATGACTGCTCATTCTTCTGGCTGGGTATGAAAGGGTGGCGGGGTTAAACTATTTTCATGGACATTACACTCCCCTAAAATTGATTTCAATTTAAACTGCGTAGTCAATTAATTATGCATTTTTTCTTATATGAACGGCCACCGTCATGGTCGTGATCGTATGGTAGTTGGATGTATAACTACCTAATCATTCAGTGCCCATCACCATTAAAGTTGTGAGTTCGAATCCCGCTCATGTCAATGTGTATTTGATAGAACAACATTACATGGACTTGCGACAGGTCAGTGGTTTCATCCGGTTTCCTCCACCAATAAAACTCGCCATCATGATATACCGTAACTGAAACATTGTTGAAAGTGTCGTTAAGCATCAAAGCACTATTAAGCACAATTTATATGAACGTTAATAAACTTGGAGATAGATAATTATTTAAAGTAAGCATTTTCTTCAGATTTTAGTATACATTGTTGATATATAAAATACACTGGAGGATATTTTAAAACTATTTGAACTTCCACAATATAACCTAGAGATACGATCAAGATTATATTTTCATACAACGATTTATACATGATAAATGTGTAAAAGTGCAAATGATAAACCTTCAAAAGAATATGTGTGAATAGTAAGTAACGTTATAGTAAATAAACAACAAAGAAGTGAGTACAACCAACTCTGTGTAAAAATATTAACCAAAGAAATAGATGCAAAAATGTGCAAAATCATACGCAAAAATGTGCAAAATAATACAAATAAATACATGTTGTGAAACTATAAAATGGCCTCTTAAGTTTGTTTTATTACTAATTAAACCCCTGAATGTGTGCCTCTGGATCCTCATAAAATACTCAAGACAAAATAACATTGGTTTATTATATACATATCTGTTTCATCGCTTATTTATGATTTACATACACATAAGATTACTTATTTATGATTTCAACGCGTAAGATATGAATTCTTGAAAGGCCACTAAAACTGATGAATTATAAAAAAGCAAAATTTGTGTAATGTATATGTAAATACACAGATATATTTATGTTTATGCAATCAATAATTACCATGCACCTATTATGCAAATGATATGCACAAAACTATTACCATGCACATATTATGCAAATGATATGCACCCAATAATTACTATGCATATATTGCCATATGCCAATTATATGCATCGTGCATATTATTTATTGTGCATAATGTGCACAATGCAGACTTCACAATGCTTTAGAACGCATAACGTGTACATACATCCTCGAACAGGTTCGTTTACTTCAATAAAGTGAAAACAAAATACCACACTGTCGGAACAGTTTCAATATACAATCGAAATCGTAAAAACAGAGCCAAAATCGACACCCCTACATACAATTACATGACTACTTACATTCCTGGCTTGTTAAAGGCATTTCAATAAAAGTGGCGGGAATAATTTAGTTTTTATGGGCCCAAACCTCCCCTCTTAATGGAATATGCGATAGTGCAATGTTTTATAACGCATAACGTGTACATGGTTTGCTATACACACTTGTGTACACTGTTTACCATGCACAGTATGTACACTGCCATTCATAATACGTACAATGCTTATAGCGAAATGACACGTAGACTATTCACCAATCGCACTTTTCTATTTCGTATAATGCTTCAAACCCAGTTTGTAACATGAATGCATCATTTTCCTTTGATCTTTTTATGGTTTATATACCAGAATGTAGGCAACAGCTGAGAACTATGAAATAATACATGCAGATATGAGATATTGCACACTTTTAGTCTGGGCTGTAATTTTATTACTCTCACAGAGCCGTGCAATAATCAACGACCTAGATATGATATTGCATGGCTTCAAGTTAGACATCACTTTTACTTTTTTGCGTTCGGTTGTTTAACCGTTTAACTCGGAAAACCGTGGTATAGATATGACCTCCGACAAATCGTGAGACTATTTCAGTATCGTTAAAACTCTCTTTTAATCCATGATTTTGTTTTATCTGACCTTTACCTGTTCTACGTTAAGCCCCCGTCAACGAAGAAGACATCCAGTTACTTTTTAATTATGTCATTTATATAAAGTGAAGGACATAGAAAGCTTTTGATGAAGTCTGACATTCCCCTTCGTCTACTTGATATCTATGGTTAAACATCTTGATGCGAAGACATGCAAAATTAAATATTTATCTCGTGTCAGTTTTTTTGTTTGTTAAGGATTAATTACATTTCCACACATGTCACATCGTTTAACGATAATATCCGACCTTCATTATAAATTCACTACTTATTTATATATTAATTTCTGCCCCTTATGTTTTCTCAATGTAAATATCAATGGTGTTCTTCTAGGATCGTTACATGTTTATTATCGAAAAATGTACTAACGATTGATTGTAACTATTTTAACAATGAATATAATAAAACAAAAATTAACATCAGATAGACCGTTTTGAAAGAAAAAAAAGTAGATATTTTCTCGATATAATTCGTGAAAAAATTAACCGAAAATTCATCCGAAAAATGTTTCTATTTGGTACTTCGCTTGACTTACGTATCCTCTTTTCTTATTACGTCATCAATATTTATCTGGGTCACTATCCATATGTAGGTCATGGCTATATTAGTGAAGTTGGGAGCCAAATTGTAAACAAAGCACGGTTTTCAAAGGCTTCATGTAGTAAAACTATTATCTGTTTAACTTTTCAATAATCTAACTAACGTTTCACTGCCACAAAAATGACAGTATCTTTTGTATATATCAAGAGTATATTGACAGTACGTCTTAGTGTAGGGATACAGTTGTACAAGGGTTCAAATTGATTGTTTAAACGTGAAAGTTGATAAATACTTTCTTAATGCAAACTAATTTGATTTCATCATTGTATGCCTTTTTATTACTCTTAGGTGTTTACTAAATTAGATATCTACGTTTTAAGAAATTTTTGGGTGTTCAGTTTAACCTGGTTATTTTTTTTTCAATTAGAAGGTATAAGGTGTTGATCAAACGTCATGTCATATTTCCACTCGTGGATTATATGAAACTGACATCAGTTAACTGTCACGCAATGTATGAAGATATTTCAAAATTATCTTGATAACCTTTGATGTGTTATGGAAAGAAATGCCGAACATTCGTAATTTGAGTAATTGTGTTGTTGGGATTGATTTTATTGTCAACAATTACCGTTTCTTGTTTTAAATATAAAAAACATATAGAACAAGATATTACGGACACTTGTATATACACTATTGTCTTCAATATTCAAGATTTCTAGATCAGGTTGGGGTCAAATCTGTATCTAAAGGGCACTGGTGGGAAGCTGAAAATGTTCCCTTTATGAACAGTTACCCTTTGTATACAGGTTCAAATTATATGCACTATTCATTTGAATGGAGAAAATGAAACTGCCAGTTATAGACACTTAATATGTTATCTACATGTGTCTTTTAAGGCAGGGTTGATTGTATTTGGTATCACTGACAATTACTGCATCAAAAAAGGTCTATCGAATAGACCACAACAGTATCTTACTACTATATCCTTGGTACATCTACAAAGTAATGTTATTTCACTGAGTTAGATAACACTATACAAGTCAGTTCCACGTGCTGGTCCATCTGAATGTATATATTTTTCAATGTTGTACAATATTCACTCAATCCTTCGAAATAAAAAGTTACTCATTTAATGTAATAAATATCCAACGAATTGAAATTACAGAGTAAGTTAATATGTTTTTATTGACAAGTTGTCTACAAGTGAAGATATCACAACCTGCATTTTAATTAATGACCAAAGTATATATTTCAACAGTGATTGTGATATTCTAATTTAGAGACGTTGGTTGGTAGTTGTCTTTATTGTATTGTGTTGTGTGTACCCTATGTTGCCAGTTTCTCTGGACTGTCAATTCTTGATTTCCCCTTCGATATTCTCTAACGTTTATTAGAGACGTTCGTTTCAAATATATAATTTTATTCTCATGATATTGGTAAAATCATCCGACTATTTACTTATTCAGAGTGTAATCGACACCGCAAATTGACAGTATAAAATAGAAATCGACACGACGTTTACATAAGAATGTCGTTTTCAGTCTATACGACATTAGAGATGCAAAATTAAACAGTAGACTCTAACACACCCTGCTGCGATTTAGATAAATAGAATATTTTAATGAACTTGTACCATCAGTTCCTGTCACTTGCACAGTTTGTAACAAGTTGACGTTAAGACCAACAATGTGATGTCATAGTTAGTATTCTGAATGCAATCTTTCCCTTATTCAAAAAGAATAATACTGAGAATATTTTTTGTTGTTTTTATGTAAAATCGTGAACAGAATTACACCTGTTCTATTTTTGTGCCTTTTTAATAATAAATGCATTAGATTGAGCATAAAATTGTATTTACAATATTTAATCATTTGACACTAATCTTGTTTCAACAAGGATATGGTACAATAGGTGAAGGAGTCGCTCATAGTTAGTAAAAAGCCAAGCTCGCCGGGGACTACAGTGAGTTAGTGATACAATAATTTAGAAATCCAACCGTCTATAGTCTGTATAGTAGTCAGTTAAAAGTTAATATCAACAATTAAAAAGTCATGTTTGCATCACATTTGATTACACGGATCGCTGATTCCGTCATATATGTTTGCATAAATAAGGTTCTAGAGTGAAAAGCCAACTAAATTATGAAAGAAAGCTTAAACAAAGATAGTCAGCAATTCCACTAATATCAACAAAACGAACAATTACCTCTCATCTAAAATCATAGAACACACACAAAATATCCCCATATATGGAGTTGGAGATCCCGATCCTTGCTGAGGACAGACATAAAAATGGGGCGGGGTTAAACCGGTTAATTGGATCCCAACCTTGATAACTAGATAAAACGTCTGTTTGCTTTAAAGCCCAAAAGCAGTATAATTATTTAGGCATTTTGTTTGCTTGACAATTTAATTTACAATTCGGTGCAGGCATAAGTAATAGAACACTGCAGAACTATACATGCGAGTTGTATATAAACACTATTGGTTAAGAAAGCGGTATGTCCACAAATGCATTATGAAGATCTTTAAATGTGTATTTGTATTAAAATATATTTAGTATTCTATACTGACTTTTGCACGGTCTTGTTAGTGAATAAACATTACATATCATCAAAATAAATATATTGATAATTATAAGGATTACCACAAGTATTAGGTACCACACCCGGTATTCTTTGCAATTTATATAAGTAAATTCAATATTTGCAAAATAAACAACGGTTGTGCTGTTATTAACATTCCAATAAACCACAGAATGTGGAAGTACATGTACCCGGATGGTGTATGTCATATGACCCTTTTGGTGTAATTTTCATATATTTTACATTTACGTAACATATAATAGTGTTTGTTATGCACTGGTTATCCCCTTACACACTGAAGTTACACAAATTATTGTAAATTAATTAGTGTCGGTACGACATGTTTATTCCATATCCTTGTAGAACTAAACATGTGTTTATTTTCTAATTCTTATAAAAATGCATTCTATTTTGTGATAGAAATACGTATCTGGCTTGCACTTACAGCTTCAAAAACAGAACCTAGGTCAAATTTCAAACCTTTGTTTATGTTTGTATAGTTAGTTGCAGTGTCTTGTTTTCGAGATACATGTGGTCAAAATCTGGAATGTTATTTCCGCTCAATATCTACATTATAATGCCTTGTCAATCAGGAACGAGCCATTAAGCATAGAACTTAATGAAAAGGTCTGGAAAAAAAACAATAGCTCGAGACAAAAAATATTGGGAAAATGAATTTTTGTTCGGTTATCAGCAAATTATCTCTACATTTTTATCAAACAGTCAAAAGACATGATCATCTCTTCTTTCGCTATCCTAGAACTCAAAATAATATGCCACGATATAGCTGAAATATTGTTGAAAGTGGCGTTAAATAACATAACCCTAACCCTACCTCTCAATATAATATGGCGATAGCCAGTCGTGCAAATATGCAATAAATTGTTTTGCGAAAGAAGACTGATAAACAAATAGCATACAACTATATAATTTGCACCAGTTTCTCTATTTTATGTTGATGAAAAACTTTGCTTCCGACACATTGAAATTAAATGTTCGTTCCGCTACTGATCCCTTGTGAAAATAAACGTTAGAGAATACCGAAGGGGCAATCAAATATGGAGAATCCAGAGAAACTGTCAACACAGTGTACAAAAGACGATGAAAAATAAAACAAAAACACAACACAATATGTGTTGGATGGACACCACTATGCGCAAACAAACACAAATAACGTAGATAAAACACGAGCCTTCCTTGTATTCTTGAACAAAATGTGGGTATGTGCTCCTGGAGGTCAACCAGTGCGAACCTATAGTGGAAAGGATTCATTTATATAATTAAGAATATGTTTTAGCTAATCATAGGCACATTCTTTTGACAAAATATAAACGTATTAGATCGAATTAAGATATGTTGCACTTTTTTTTTCGTAATGCGCTGGTTCCATCTCTTCTCCTTAGTATTATAATGGTAGATATAATACAGTCTGTCGCCAGGTGTAATAGGAGGCATTAAACTGGAATTAACATAAATCTTTTACGGATTAAACATCAATTATTAAAGATTTAGCAAAACAGTTTACTTTTGTCAGGTGGCCTTTTTGTTCCTAAGACTCTCAACACGAAAAAATAAATTAAGCAAAAACCAACACAGAGCGACAAATCCGATTACGACATAAATCTTTAGATTCTGGTATTTCAAATATAAAACCGTTCTTATATAATATGAGAAAAATAAGTATTTAGTAGGATATTAGATAGAGTAGTAGTTTATCAAGACCTTTACTTATATGTCAAGTGGGATTGACATCTAACTCAAGTAGGGAAGAAGGACCTTGTACAAGATACTTATTAAATTCGCCGCCATTCTTCTTATTTTCCTTTAAATGGGCATGTCCATATGTTTTGTCAAATGTTTGTTAAGGCCCTTTAATACTTTTGGCTTTGAGCGTACCTGGTGAGGATTATTCCATAAACGCGCTGTATACGCTCTAAATTATCTGCATGCCATTGTAGACTTTGGCTTTTTGTATAGAATAGAATATTTACGACAATATTATATTTATTTCTATACGATGTCGGCATGACCTTCATCTCCAAACCTCTACCACTCAAGGTTATATCTGTCTTTTGTTACGTCTTCTATCTCCATTATTCACGGAGAAGTTGTCTTATTAAAGTGGCCAACAGGGGTATGAGCTGTCAGATAATGATCTGAAGTTTCATTTCATCTTTTTGCAAGTTCTATTATCTGATACTATGACACAATTCAAGATTAAAATGTATCCAGATATAAAACAATTATAGTACATGTACCTGTGTCAGACCTAAATACAAAACGTAGCAAAAAAAGAAAAAAAAAGGAAAATTTAAAGATATATACGAAAGGTGTAATCGGAAGCCGTAAATAGAATGACAGACAATACAATGGCCAAAGGATAAAAGACAAACAATAGTCGGCAAAACCCTATACACAAAGCTAAAGATTGGGCGAGCGAACCTCACTTACAACACGGTGTCGACCATTTTTTTGGTCCTTTTTCTTTTGGCCATTGCATTGTCTGTCCGTCTTCAATTTACTTCTCTTGATATATATAATTCCCCTTTGATATCGTGAAACTTTCTTTCAGATACTATGGAGTGATATCTGAATGTATTGTACATACAATGTAATTACTTTTTCAAAAACACTTAATAGTATGTGTCCTTCTTTCTTATCGCACATACGTGCCTGTTAAATATATACTTCAGAGTTCAAGAGGAATAATTAATCATAAACAATAATCCGAATACGCAATCAAAGTACACAACATACAAACAGGTTTTATACCAACTGTGAAATAAGTCTGCAGTCAGACCATGTGGTTTTTGAGGGGATTCACATTCAATAACAATTTTCCCATGGAGAAAAATAAATATTTTGTGTCAAATAGTCTAATACTTTATTGGTAACTAAATAGCGTTATTTGATTGGTTAGTGACAACTAAATGATTCGTTTGTAGATCGATTACATCCAAATCCAGGGTTTATATACACCACATGGAACTTTTACTTCCTGTTGTTTTGTTTTTGATATACCGGTACCTCTCTTAACTCTATATTAATGGACAAAGACTTTTAAATTATTTGTCTCCCTTTAATCTTTTGAATAGATCGTACAAGATGATAGTTATTCCAGAGACGTGCCGTGCGCACTAAATTGGATTTCTACGTTTTTACTATGATATTTTCATTCTATAACACGGATTGTTGCCCGACGTTTGGGTCAACAGTTGGTTGATGCAATATTCTCTACACAATCGTGATATACAAAGGAACTTTAACATACTGACGCAGAATAATTCAGGAGAAAAACCCTGACAACTGTTCAATTAAATTTGGGTGTGACTACTGGTTGCCAAATTAAAGTTTCAGCGTGTACAAAAGAGCCAGGGTACCAGGAAGTCAAAATTGTTTACATTAGGTTTATCTTCTGTCGTCGATTTAGATATAATATAAGAGCGTGCACATAATTGCATCGTCTAAATTAAGTTTTAATCATTAGAGCAAAAAAAAATATCGTTCACTGCGTGTGACACGTCTAAAATCGGTGAATTAAAAATACATTTATTTCAAAATGGTATTTTTAGAATGTAGCAATGTTTGACTATTACAGTGTATATGATCCAAATGGGTGTCGAGTACAGCTCGCCATGAGCGGGATTCTAACTCACAACGTTAGTGGGGTGATAGGCACTGATTGTACTTGAAAAGCGAAGTTTGAACTTTATACACAAACTATTTCTACAAAAATAAACAGTAAATAATTCATTTTTTTTACAAGCATGTATTAAAGGCATGTGAAAAATAGTGTTACCATTAATACATGGGTTATGGTGTTTAAGTGGCGTTAAACACCATAACTCCTGTATTAATTAATACACTATTTTTCAAGATCAGATATTGTTAGAATAATGTAATTATATGCTTATGATTCATACGTTGTGTCTTTACTGTAGCAAAAAACTGCTTTAGGATTAGGATTTAATGTATTTTTCATACCTCATAAATGTTTGTTAGAATTAATAAAAATGTATCCGGGTACACCGGTTTCCTCCACCAATAAAACTGACCTCCACGATATAACTGACCTCCATGATATAACTGAAATATTGTTGACAGTGGCGTTAAATACCATAAACCTAAACCTAATAAAATATACAGTGAAACCTGTCTAAACTGAACCCTGAGTAAACCGAAAACCTGCTTAAACCAGACAAATTTTACAGTCCCATCTACCAAATGTCTACATAATTTGCACCTGTGTAAACCAAATACCTGTCTAAACTGAACAAATTTGTCAGTCCCAAAGGGGTTCGGTTTTGACAGGTTTTACAGTATATCATTTATCATGTTGGGTAAGAATGGTAATTGTTGCAACCTAAAACTATCTTAAGCGCTTCGTCATCTACTGTTTAAAATTGTAATTCAGAATGTTAACGTATAATGTATGAGAACTGAACGATAAAACATTTTACGATGGCGAATTCCCAAAATGATATAAAATAAATTACAAACACATTTACGCGGCATGCACTTCTAATAATAATATATTAATACATTCGATCTAATATAAAAAAAAAAATATTTTTAAAGTAGACAATGTACAATTTGATAGAAATATAGCGCTGATAAAAAACGGGATAAAAAAAGTGACAACAGATTGAATCATTATTTATTGCTGGGAAACGATATCTCGCATTTCAACGTCTAACATTTACAGGGATTAACAACTGTTTGTGAAACTTCAAATTATGTTTGATCGAAACGGTTGCTTTTATAAAGCTAACAATTACATCTTTATCCATTTAAATAAATAGATCTAAGCTTTTAAATTTAGTGTGCTTTCTTACTTAATGTCTACGTCTTTCATTTGATCATGTCATGCTGCACAATTATAAGTGTTTGATAAGTGCACTGCACAAAATACTGAGGAATTTTAATGATTATTAAAAAAAATAATTTAAACATTGTCCTTCATTGAACCGTGGTTGTTTGTAATAGATATTAGATTTAATGTGCACAACACGTTTCTGGAATAACCTTCATGTGGTACGTTCAAAATCTAACGTGGAATAACCTTCATGTGGTACGTTCAAAATCTAACGTGGAATAACCTTCATGTGGTACGTTCAAAATCGAATTGAAAATGGAAACTAATACGTATTCTCACATCACGAAAACTGAAAAATCCCAAAATAGAACTTTTAAAAATATCTGAAAATTGTGGAATGATTGATTTTTAGTAATTAAACGGCTTACAGTTATCAAATTAACGAGCATTTCAAATCTTACACACCTTTCTCCCTCATCATCGCTGCCAATTTTATTTACCATCACGTGTCTATGATTATTAATTATCGTTTTTTTTTCTGCATGGCAGTATTTTTTCTCTCTTTTTTGTTGTAAATATACACCATGAGAGCCTATAATGTGGGTTATCTGTGATTAAATAGGTCAGTTACAGTAAGTGGACATAATTCTTTGTCCCCTCAGATTTTTCTCATTGTATCTTATGTAAAACAACTTTTCTTTGCACAAACAATATTTAGAGGTTATTCCTTGACCAAGTTTGCTGTAATTGTCGCTCACAAACGCAAAATGTTTGAAGTCTTCATATATCGTTCTTAATTCACAGTTTTCAAAAGGAAACCGGAGTAACCGGAGAAAACTACCGGCCTGCCGCTAGTCACGGACACACTTTATCACATAATATTGTATCGAGTACACCTCGCCATGAACGGGATTCGAAATGGCAACGTTAGGAGTAATAGGCACTGATTGCATTGTAGGAGTTTTTTTAATGTTAAATCGCAACATTATATGAAGATTATGAAACAAAAACAAAAAAAGAGAAAAAAAAAAGGAATTTGCGTTTGTGAGGGTAAATTTCAGCAAAATTAGTCAAGAAATTGTCTCTGTATAACTATTTGAAATTTTTTATATGGAATATATAGTGAAAATCAGAGGTGACGAACAAATATGTCCACCTACTGAATCGTCATCGATACTATATTACTACATTGGATGTCATACTAAGACTAAAATAAATCTCCATATCTTTATAGGACATATTAAAATAAAATTTATAACGCCATTTGTACATATATGGCCATGACTGTGACTTTGTTTATATGGAACGAATGATAACTATCTGGAACAACAGATGATCAGACCGGAGTTTCTATGGTCTGCACAAGTGTTATCAAAACATATCTTTATACAAAAATAATTTACGAACTTGTGTCAACACAATAAACTAAGTGAAACCCTTTGTAGTCGCCCAATACGACTACAGATTGAAGTACGGTCTATAGATCAAGCAACCGTCTTTTCCAATTGTCCTTTGTCTCATGGCAGTGCAAAATATACCCGTGCAGTGCATCATAATTCATAAATTGCCAGTAATAAAAACAATTTGAATCTGTTCTAAAATTAATTTCTTTGTTTTTAAAAGACTGGTTATAAAAATACATATAGTGTATAATTAGCATTTTATAATTTTCAATAATTTTTCGATTGGATTTTAGAACTGTTCTGACAGTGTAGAATTTTTATTTTTCATTTTATTAAATGATTTTTTCACTAGTCCGAGTCTGACCAATGGTTAATCGTACCTTCATACACGAAAATACTTTTTTTCTTTATGACAATACATAAATCTCACACTGTAACAATCTCTTCCATAGAGTTATCGTTCCTAACACTCCCTTCCTCTCATCGACACTATACCAACCGGAAGTGCCAATTATGATGCTTAAACCTAGAACACATGTCGCTATGAGTACGCTAAGATTGTCCAAGGGTCTTGTCTGTCTCCCATCGATATAACATCGCATGATATCAAACAATTATTTTATGTAATGTTCATTTTAAGGCTATGAAGTTACTTTAATGTACATTTTCATTAGAATAAAATTTTTGTAGTGATATATTTTTTCATATCTAAACCTAATATATGTCTAGAAAATAGCCACTTCACCTACTATGTAAATTAATACTCAGTTTTTATATTTTGTTTCTTAATTTATCGTGGGTAATTTACGTAGGAATTTAATAAATTCTTTGAAGAAAGATGCTTAGCTTTCAGATATAATGTATATATGTATTAAATAGTCATTAAAAACTAATAACATCAAACTCAGGGTATATACGTAATGACTTATATTCGATTTTCCAGTATATATATAAACGATATTATGAGAAAATATTGTAACGCAACAAACGTCGAATGTGTGTGTTTGTAGTGAAGGAAAGAGAGTTTAAACAGTGATGGTAAACTATTCCACCAATATTAACAAAACGAACAACCTCATCTGACCTTCACTCAGTTAGCACAAAAACGATTACGACATTGGACGTTGGAAATCCAGGTCTTGGCTTGGGACAGGCACAAAAATGTGGTGAGGTTAAACCGTTTAGTTGGATCCCAACCCTCCCCTCTTGATAACTAGATCTCCAGTGGCAATACAGATATAAACAAACGATACAAACCTGCACAGATTCGCTTCCACTAAAAAAAACCCACATACTTTCACAAAAAGGATATTGAACAACAAAAACATGGACAGTACAATAGAATGGTCAATTAACTGGCTAAATACCAGATAGGAAGGTAAAGTCAGATGGTTAGACACTATTAGGCTTAGGACAAATACAATTATAACTGCGTGTAATGATATGTTATCATTCAACTTGTTTTAAGATAAATTTATAGTGTAAAATAAATAAAATAATGGAATATCAAAGGAATACATATCTATAGACATGTATTAAATAACAACCTACTTAAAAAAGTTTGAAGATACCGAAGGGGTAAACAGAAGCCGTAAGTCGAAGAAGGACAGACAATGTAACAACCAAAAGGGGGAAAAAAGACAAAGGAGAAATCATCACATGCACAAAATAAACTAAACAAAAGGGTAGGCAGATTCTTATACTGATGTTGTCTTGTAGTTAAAGGTAATATGTTTAACTTCCTGCTAGGATTGTGTGGTACATTTAATAGACCTTGTAAGAAATATCGGGAATGACTTGGTTTGTGCTTAGAAATGAACCTGTTCCATATTTTGATATTGATGATTTCTTAGTACACGAATGTCATCAGCTGTCCAGATTGTCTGGTTCGTCTTAAACAATCTTAATTGACCAATTATTAAAACTTTCACACCGTATTAGCTATTTGTTTCATAAAAGTACATATAGACATTTGACAAGCATTGTTGAAATTGTTGTCAAGTACATAACATATAAACCTAGATCATTGCAATAATAGGGAGTTCAAAGTTCAAGTATATCTAGTCTGGTTCATTACACCTGTAGAACATTGCTTCATTGTCAAACAAGAATGTCTGTGACATACTACATATAAACAACAATACATAACCGTTAGTTTTTTACCTGAATAGTTAATACTATATGTTTCAATCTTTTGACTATGAGCGCCGTACCTGATGAAGGTTATTCCAGAAACGCGTACTGCGCACTAAATTAGATATCTACGTTTTTATTTTGATTATGAGCGCCGTACCTGATGAAGGTTATTACAGAAAGGCGTACTGCGCACTAAATTAGATATTTACGTTTTTATTTTGACTATGAACGCCGTACCTGATGAAGGTTATTCCAGAAACGCGTACTGCGCACTAAATTAGATATATACCTTTTTCACTTTTAGGAGGATACTAGATTATATGTTCAACTTGATTCAGATAGTAATTCGGTTGTTTCGAATCATGTCCATTCCGTCAAAATTTTGTTATTTTCGTCTGCCAGATCACGTGATTTCGATGGAACTGCTGGCCCTGAGCTTCCGGTGTCAATGTACACAACAAAAACTCCAATCGATATGTGCCGTGTTAACGTTCGATTCTCAAGTTAAAAATATCTTAACCTTTTCTGTAAAAGACAGATATCAATTAAATTATTTTATTTGTATCAAAGACTTCAACGCAGAGACAAATAATTCTTTAAAATTAAATTTGTTTTCTTTCTTTATTGCGGCTGTCAGCATCATGAAAGGAAAACGATCTGCCTTTATGTATATATTTCTTATATAAGACAGATAGTGGGGTACCGAACACCAGTATTTATTCAGCGGTTTACTTGGTGTCTCCAAATTACAATTACTTATAATCTACCGCATCTACGACTATGATATGCTGACGTTGTCACAGTAATAGCGTAAACACCGGAAGTCGCCTGCCAATTTGTTCAGACGTCAAGACACGAAAAAAGACGGAACGTGGTCGGAATTGACATGATTCGAAACAACCAAATTGGAATAGGCCATTTTCTATAGATAGTCTTTATTGTCTCATATTGCCTTGCTTTGTTTATTGTTTCATATAGCGAAGTATAGTATTTGTTGCTTAGTTATAAGAACACTTGCTATGCTCTTGATAAATATATTTGACTAGAATAGCCGACAAGTTTGTAACTGGAAATAATTCATGACCGCCATTTCCAGTAATACTTCCTGGGATGACAAGCTCCGTATTGTTTACTTGTTAAAACACCTACTATGCTCTTGATTAACATATTTGCCAATAATAGCCTACGAGATTGTAATCGGAAATAATTCATGACCATTTCCGGTAATGGATCCCGGGACTCCGTAGTTCAGTGTTTAACTGACCGATACAGATGATCCCTTGTAATGCAGCAACTTGATATGAACATACTCAGTATTAGATATCTGAAATTGCTAATGATTCACAGCATTTTTGATTTGACCTCTGTTTTGTTGCTTTATACTCCATCTTCTCCGCGGCTATGGCTGTTACCCATTCAGATTTTCATTATAAAATGATTCGAATGCACCCCATACTATTTCTACAATCTTGTGGAAAGAGCAATCCAAATTTTTTGTGAGGTTCATGTTACTCATTCTATGGGTTTCTGTGTAGTGTTTTGTATATCATTGCTCGTCTCTGCTCTTTTTTCTTTTGGCTCCTGTATTCTCTGACCATAAATTTCTTCCGTGTACGGTTTCTTATTACCCCCTCATGGATTCTTCAAACTTGTTTTATGATTTTATCAAAACCAATCATGAGTTTTTAATGGTCATATGACCGTCAATAATATAATATGAACGCATCACCACGTTTAAACCATTATCTATAACCGTGGGTATATACCACACTAATGTAAGATCTGAATCAGTACAACGCGGACGTCAACGAAAACATTGTAGGGGTTTGACATTTATTGACGTTTAATTTACATTCTTCAAGTAAACCCGACAATATTAATTTTTAATGTGAATTCATAAAGTTGAAAATTACTCAGCAAAAATAATAATAATAAAAACTTGGGAGATTGTCATTGTGTTATAAAATGTTTATAATATCAGAATAGAATAAGAGTTAAATACTGTTCTTCTCGCATGGTGTGTATAATGTCTGTTTTATTCATAATCCTGTTGATAGAACGTTACGGTAACAGGCGCTTAATGACATCCTAAGAAAGACCGTGTTTTGATGAGAAAACTGATTCTTTGATATGCGGTACACAGCTTCTTTACTTATGTTTTTGATGTGTTGATTGGCATCAGCAACATTCTAAAATATGCGGAAATGATTTAATTTTCATATGTCTATTAGAAGGGATCAGTAAAGCGTTTTGCAGATTTCAATGCTTTCTTGTCTGCATACATACAGCAACTGCAAAAATATACGAAATGAAAACTGTAAAAAAAAAAA
>MJUT01031499.1:1046950-1082424 GCA_002080005.1 Gigantidas platifrons
CATGTCAGAATACTGGAGCGACAATGTACGCTGTATAATAGTCATGTCAGAATACTGGAGCGACAATGTACGCTGTATAATAGTCATGTCAGAATACTGGAGCGACAATGTACGCTGTATAATAGTCATGTCAGAATACTGGAGCGACAATGTATGCTGTATAATAGTCATGTCATCATACTGGAGCGACAATGTACGATCATATTTATAGGTATCCTGTTATGTGTCTTAACGTTCTGAGTTCCGTGTTTTGCTGTCAGTTACGATTTCTACATAAAAACGATGTTCGGTTTTGTCTTTACCTCTAGTTGTTTGTAGAAGGGCTCGTGTCTTATTTACGTTATTTGTGTTTGTTTGTGTATAGTGGTGTCCAGCACATATTGTGTTGTACTTTGTTTTGTTTTACTTCGTCGTGTGTACTCTGGATTGTCCATATATGTAATTGCCCCTTTGGTATTCTTTAACGTTTATTTAACACTTAGTGATCAGTTTAAATAAAAGGTTACATTTTGATGAGGTAACTATGACGCAACGAAATATGAATTGAAAATTATTTTAAGACATAAGGTAATCATGACGTGTCCTTTCGATTAATTTGCGAATCACGAGACCAATTCAACATCGTACATGACAATCTGTTATGGTAAACATGACCAATAATTTATTGATATTCGCATAAAATCGGAAGATTATATTATTATTTAAAAAAAAAGTTCATTAATTCAAAATAATATCTAAAAATATATAAATTCAAATGTCATTTTCAAAGTTCGCAGAGCAACTGGAACGGTTTCTGCTGTTTTTTGGGGGATGGATTTGAATAACTATTTCAATTTTCACGCCAAGACCTCATTCAATAATAATTCATCAGGAAAAGTGACGCCCATTCACAGTTTTGTCATGGTTTCAACGAACAAAAAAATGAACAGTAGTGAAATTTGTAATTCAACAGAAAATGGAAGCTTTAGTTTGGGATCGTGCAGTGTCAATCTATATTTTGAAAGGTGTCAAGTTATCGTTGTGGAACTATTTACATTATAGGCATACCAATAGGAGATAACATGATATTGCAATTTTTAATCTGATTTTAGTTTATAAGCTTTTTACGTGTTGCCAAAGCATTTCACACCTAATTTACAAGTTAACTAATCAAATAAAGTATCCCTTATTCAGTACCGTTATACACCTGGGGATTCTGTTAATTCCATTAGTCATAACCAACTTCATATCTTCATGGTGTGCCTATATTTAATGTTTCAATGAATTTTCACGTCATCCATGATAGAGAGTTAACCACTATGATTGAGGCTACGGCTTTCAGCTTCATACTATTTTAAAAATCGGGGTGGGGTTTCAATGTATTCTAAAAAGATATTTTTTGATTGCGATTGCTACTATGAAATTAGAAGACAACGTTTGAAAAGTAGGGTAAAAGATAATGATTCAGTGAATGTTCACGTCATACATGATAGAAAGATAACCACTATGATTTAAGCTACGACTTTCAGCTTTGTATTATTGAAAAATGAGAGAGGGGTCCAATGCATACAAAAATATATATTTTTATTTTTATTGCTACTATGAAATTAGAACACAATATTTGAAAAGTAGGGTAAAATTTGATAAATGCAAATTGAAAATTAGTCGTTTAAATCTCTACTCTATGTATGCAACAGTCATGAATACTTGTCACATATTACAGACGAGTTGCCTATTGTTAGGGCACGAACTACACCAAACAATATTGTATGTGGTAACACTCGCCAAGTGCACGGTGTTAACGAAGATAAACCACCAAGTCAAACATTTCACAAAGCACCTGTTTTCGACTACAGCAGATAAATGCACCTGGTCGAATTCCTTGACAAGTTTATATATTATAATTTAAGCAGTAAATTGTTACAATGCATTATTATAGAGACATTTGTAATTTGTTATCATGTTTAAGTGAAATATAAGTGTTCTAGACTATGATCTTTAAACTTGACGATTTCGTATTAAATTCCACCCTTCCTTCTGACCACCAACTGAGACATTATTCAGTCTGGTATGAAATGAAAGAAAAAAGTAACTATGTTTCAAAGATGCATTAGATGCGCGTTTCGATAACATATCTCATCAAAATAAACAAATTAAAAATTAAAAGTTTATGGGATCTTATTCATTTTCGTTTTTTCCGGCGATCCATTTAACTTAAAAAAATATCCTGTACCGGGTCACATCATGTAACCTTTCAGGAAGTTATTTTTCTTCTCCATAAAACCCCTTTTTCATCCAAAGCCTGAACATTTTTTAATAGTCATTCGTTTGTTCGTTCGACATGTGTCGTGTAACATACAAATATTAGGCCAAGCAATGTTAATAATTCCAATTCCATATGTGTATGCTTTGTAGATCGTTGTTTGTCCTTTTGTACTTTTTCTTTTGGCCATTGTGTTATCTGTGTTGTCTGTTCTTCTGCAATTTACGAATTCTGATTATCCCTTTGGTATCTTCAAACTCTTCTGCCATACATTATCCTGAAATAAAAATAAAAACTAATGTATCACAGTTTTGTTTTTGCTGAATGTTTGTACTATTGCTGTGTGTTTTGTATATGATGTTTGATGCCACTGGTGGTCTATTCTAGACGTCATACAATAATTCATGCATGTTATATAACAATCTCTTTAATGTCTAGATCAAAATATGTGATAAAGATCTTGAAACAATTTTACTAGAAATTAATATTTCCCTGTGATAAAAAAAAGAATATATCAAAAATTTTATGAAAACAAATTAAATTATGCATCTGTGAACCGTACAACTGTTTAAAGTGGAGGAATTTTATGTGTAATTTCATGAAAAAAAAATTAATATGTTTGTGCAAATGCATTTGATCCATTTACAGTTTAAAAAATTGTGTCTGAATTGTTATATAGTAGAACTTCAATGAGATTAAAATTTTATAACGACACTTTATTACTTAGCATACAACAGTTAACATAGTTACACAAAATAAACATATTTAATTTGTTTAAAGATGGCTGTAGTAGAAGGCTAAAAAAAAACAATATAAAAACCACATATTCATTATTCGAATTTTGCACAAGAGGTTTGAATCGTTAATAAAGCTGATATTCTGCTCTCTTGACGTTAAACGTCAATCAATCAATATAGAAAAAATTTTGGAACTAAAAGATAAACACGTGATTACCATGTGCATTTTGTATAAGACTTTGATAAGGGATTATGTGACATTTTACTAGAGAAAACCGAAGGGAACCGAGAATGGAAATTCCAGATACACAGGAAATATTGTAGATCGTTGTTTGACCTTTTATCCTTTTAATTTTTGGCCATTATGGTGACTGTTCTTCTATGATATACAGATTCTAGTTACCCGTTTGGTATATTTTGGCCATTATGGTGACTGTTCTTCTATGATATACAGATTCTAGTTACCCGTTTGGTATCTTCAAACTCTTCTTGCACACACACACACAAAACAGAACAAAGACAAAAAAAGCGAAAAACACAACACAGAAAACTAAAAAAAATGAGCAACACGGACCCCACCAAGAAATCCGGGGATTGAATGATTTTGTCTTTTGCTGTCATCATTTGAATATGTATGGTCAATTGGTAAAAACCCCTATTACAGATCTCTTCTTCCGTTACAACCTTTCTTAACTTTTTGCTCACTTTTTTGTCATGTCATGTATTATTTTGGGGTTGCAGTGGCTTTTCTTCTTTTAATGCACAGTGCTAAAGTGTTAAACCTATACTTTCTACTTTCATTTAATGATAAAACACATTTTACTCTCTGAGGTCAGACAGGGCCCATTAATTTTTAATCATGCTACTGGTATTGCATTAATTTATTATCATTGGAATGTAACCGATCTGTGTTTTTGTGAGCGTAATTTAGTAATGATTGACAAAGCCGTTTATAATTACATGAATTATTTTGGCTTTCATCGGAGAAAATGGTCTATATGTTTTCATAAAAAAAAAAAACGTATTCTATTTTGATGGAAATGCGTATGTATATGCTATCATAGCAACACAATGAATTAATTGGTTACAATAAAACACATTTTTGCATAAAATATGCAGAAAATGCATTTATGTTTTAGATCAGATTCTAACAGTAATAATTCACACATGCTCCTGTAAAGGCAAAACAAATACCAGCAATGATAAAATTCAGACAGTGGAGACAAGAATTATCATATAAGATAATGCATTAATTACATTAAATATGTTCACATTTCATCATCACATAGTTCATTGTGTAATATTATACACGGAGGCATTGAAGAGAATTTGGTTAATGTCACCTTACTGTGCGCACTATAGACCGCCCCTGTCCATGATAGCAGAAATCATGTCTATGTCCCAGTTTTTTATGCTCGGGTCTGTTTGATTAGTTACCTTTAATGGTATTCCATTGTCGCATTCTGCTTTATTGCTACATTTATTTTTTCGTGTCTTCATGTTAAAGTTTTAACGAAATTTCTTTAAAAAAGCTGTCTTGAATTAATTTTTTGATGGATTAACTTTCAAGTATTATTTCAGTTGCGATCTTTTAACAATGTTAATGTCATTTTCCTCTCTTATTTGTCATTTTCCTCTCTTATTTGTCATTTTCCTCTCTTATTTGTCATTTTCCTCTCTTATTTGTCATTTTCCTCTCTTATTTGTCATTTTCCTCTCTTATTTGTCATTTTCCTCTCTTATTTGTCATTTTCCTCTCTTATTTGTCATTTTCCTCTCTTATTTGTCATTTTCCTCTCTTATTTGTCATTTTCCTCTCTTATTTGTCATTTTCCTCTCTTATTTCAGATCAACGGTTATAGAAGCCCCAGAAATTTGGTTTAAGGATGAAGGAAATTTAACAAAGGTTGTCTGTGAGGACGGTAAGCACCTGTTAAATCAATTAATGATGTTATATATTGATGTTACTATGCCAAAGAGATCTCGTTTGAACCAATTAACGATAGACAAGATTCGTATTTCTGTTGGGTTTCTCGCCATTGCAATTCACACTGCCCACCACGTTTCGTGTCAAATCTAACAGCTGGTCTACCTTCAGAAGTGTGAAGTGTGAAAATATGACCTAACTGGTATGCCATAATTAGGCTCATTATTTGAAATTAGGAATGGTCAAATAATGCTGTGGTTAGCACAGTATCCTTTGATTAACCATCAATTTAAGTACTGGGAATTGTGTTATTAACCACAAAACAAACCACCAAACTATACAATAAAAAATAGGTATACAGACAATAATTTGAGTGACATTACAAAATGATTGTCAAAACAATAATGTGCGATAAAGTTTGTCAGTGAATTGCGGCAGGTTGGTGGTTTTCTGCGCGTTCTCCGATTTCCTCCACCAATGAAACTGACCACCACGATATAGCTAAATTATGGTTGAAAGTGACATTAAACACAATAACCCCCCTCCCTCAAAACAATTATGAGTTGGAGTTAGGTAATAAAAACGTAGATATCAAATTTAATACGCACGATTCGTTTCTGGAATAACCTTCTTCAGGTACACTCAAAGCAAAAATATCTGAAAGCTAAATAATTTAAAAGTCTTTTGGGGCAAGAAAACCAAAGAGCCAACATCGGTTGACACCTATGTCTGCGGGGGAAAACACCTTAGTTCTTGGAGTAAGTATGTAGAAAAAAATATTCAAACACAAGTACATTCCAGTAATGAAATCTGTTAAAATTGACAGAAAATGGACGTGCAAATCTACGCTGGGAATTTTCGTTTTGGTAATCAGTTGGTTTTTTTTATGCGTTGCTACTAAAGTACATACCATACGGAACATTACAAGTTTACTACTACCTATCACAGCAATGTTTTGTCTTGTCTAATATATCAAACCATGAAGACAGCATGGGTCAGTTTTATTACACCAGAGGTGAAGATGATCGAATTTTGACCGATAAAATAAAAATGTAATCTTAAGGTTTGACATGATATCAAAGATAATAAACAAACGATTTAACAATATATATTTATTTTAGGATCATACATTAGGTTGTTTTTATCCCAAATATTTTCATTGAAAAAAGAAAAAAATCCCATTAATCATATACATGATACATCTGATTACCTCATATTAGAGGCACAGTTTTGGGAATCATCAGAATCGTAATGAAGGCGGAGGAAAGTCCAAAAATAAGGGAATGGGAAAACAAAATATAAATGTTCCCATTTTAATAAAAACGTAGATATACAATTCAGTGCGCACGAGGCGTTTTTGGAATGACCTTCATCACGGACGCTCCAATTCAAGAGATAGGAAAGCCAAATAATATTAAAGTTTTTGTTCCTAGTAAACCAAGGGGCCAAAAAATCCGCTGAGGTGACTTATGTCTGAGGGAGGAGGACATTAGTTTTAATGATAGGTCACTTATGCCTGAGGGAGGAGAACATTAGTTTTAATAATAATAGAGGTCGTTACATTATTTAGGAACTGCAAATTTCAATGATGAATAACCATGTCAGTGCCGACCTACTGACAACTGGGCAAATGATACCATCAGGGACTAATAGTCCACCAACAGAGGTATCGACCAAGTGATATTGATAATAACGTATTTAGTGCGCACGACGCGTTTCTGGAATAACCTTCATTTTAACGAGTGAATTATTGTCAAAGATAGATACAGACAAGATAAATCTTTATTGAAAATCTATGGATTAAACTTGTTATATGTATGTTATATATTTGATTGTTACATATCAAATCTTCGGATTACATTCGCCAATGACATATCACCAAGTGTTAAGGTTCTTAAACTTTACATAGATATAATCATGTCATATATACTATTGTCAGGTCTGGACGTATATATTTAATAGTAATAATGTCAATAAACCTGAGGGAACACCGAAGGGACAATCAAAAATGAACTATCCAGATCAACTGACACCATAGGGTTCACAAGACGAAGAAAAACAAAACAAAAATGCAAAACAATATGTGTTGGACACCACTATACGCAAGCAAACACAAATAACGTAAATAGAACACGAACTTCCTATAAATAACTGGGGGTAAAGATGAACCCAACATAGTTTTTATGCGGAAATTATAATTTCGAGTTAGTAAAAGTTAGAGAAAATTGAAGGGTCAATCAAAAATGGACAATCTAGATCTGGAGAAATAAGCAACATTGGGCACAATACACAGAATTAGACAAGTAAAAACAATGAAATAACACTTAAAACTAAAAAGATGAGCAATACGGACCCATCAAAATAACTGGAGGTGAACCTAGATGATATCTGTTACTGCTGCATATCTGTAGCCTCATCTGGACAACTCTTGTGTGTGGGCATTTAAGTCGAAGGTTGATGAAATTCCTAGCAATATTTTAATAAATAGTGAAGTAGGATGACGTTGCAATTCAAATTTCCAAATTTGGATTTTGATCCTGTTTTTTTTTTTTTTTTTTTTTTGCGAATCTCTGATTTATGCATGTTCAGGGCTAATCTACCTTAAATATTTATACCTTCCTAATTTAAACAAACATAGGTGACCTTAACCGATTTTACCTATCCTGTTTAGGATCTTTGGTGTTATTCCTCCCAAAGCTTTAAATTATTTGGCTTTCCAACCTTTCGATTTTGAGCGTACCAGATGAAGGTTATTCCAGAAAGGCGTCATGCGCACTAAATTTGATATCCACGTTTTTATTAAAATATGTTACTGGGCGTGTTGTTTACTGTGGTTAATTTTGTCGTCATTCATATTTTTTTTTTATCTTCAAGTACTAGTAGTTACGTAATATCACGTGTTTTTTCTTGCACGTGTAAGCATTTTCATTAAAAGTCTGCAAGTATGGTGGACATTTACAAAATCACCATCATTTTTTATATAGTTCCAGTAATAACAGCTCCACTAGGTGATGGAACCGCTGTCGGAGAGACACCAAGTACGTGTTGTGCCTGCGGGAATGCTCGATATCACATGCATTTCAAGGGAAGTTGGTCCAGACAGACCCATCCCAAACATTTTCCTGTGAGGGACGGTAAGTAACACATGTACGATATTTTTCATATGATGAATAAATTTTGTGCAATGTCGCGAAATATGTATTACAACACATCTAATATATAAATTAGCTTGCATATGCATTTTCTTCAGAAATATTACATTGTGCATTGTTTTGCAATAAATTTAATGCGAAGCCCAAAAATAAGAGTAGAGAAGAATTGTATGGTTTATTGCACAGCTGTGAATTTCAAAACTAGCATTCAGATTCTGTCACATATTACAAACTAACTGTAAAAGTATTTACAACACAAATAACATTTCACTCGAAGAAGGAACTAATCGAGTTCGTTTGTATTACAACAATTCCTATGTACAAATATCACTGTTGTAGATCTGTGTTGAACTTTTCAATCTCACATGACTTGATAACACATACAACGTTATAAGAATACAAATGATACAATACAATGACATGAATATCCTTTATTAACTTGTATATCCGAAGGAGATGTACAAAAAATCGCTGGCTTATGCCTTAAAATTCATTCACCGTGTATAATTTTATTATTTTGCACCAAAAAAGTCACATGAAGAACCTAAACTGGAGACGCTTTGGTCCTCATTATATTTCCATTCTCATAAAAGTTTTAAGAATTAAGCTTAATTTTACAAGCTTCATTAACGAGAAGCTTCTTTATAAATATGAACTATGTATTTGATGGTGGAAATCAAACGTTTTACCTGGTCGTAAATAACGGTGTTTTCTATGTTAAAATGACTTATGGTGTGTATAGTACCCCAAATCGTTGATTAATTCATGATTTTTATCTTTGATATAAATTACATCAGAATATTACGTTATCATAGATCTTTAGATCTACTTTTAAAACGGTAATGGAGGCAATGTACTAAGGTTGAAAAAAAAACTGTCTGAAATTTGTTATTTGAATAAACGCTGAAAAAAATGTATAATAAAGTTTTATTTGATCATTAAATTGTCGCAAATATATTTTTGTTGAAGTGTACTGAGTTAGAATGTATTTTTTTTTTTTATCTTTGTGAAGGAAAACGTATCAACAAAACGTTTTATTGAGTTCGATTGAGTAACGGTTTTTATCTTTGTGAAGGAAAACGTATCAACAAAACGTTTTATTGAGTTCGATTGAGTAACGGTTTTTATCTGTACAACAGCATTCTTACTAAGATCATTTCTTTGCAACAAATATTGAAACATCAAAAGATCATTTTTATGTAGATTGTTGTAAACAAGTATGACAATATTCGAAGATAAGTTGATATGTGGAAATTCATGGTGACTTTTTTATGGGGAAACTGGAAAAAAAATAAGCTTAATACAGTCACCATTTGTTATTAACAACCAAATTATGCCTCAAAAGTAAATTTGAAATGTGTACCAATTCTTCCATATCAATATTTCAGCTGAAAGTACGGATATTTATTTGTACTTTTTATACATCTTTTTCAAAAAACCTTATACATTTTTTGTAATTTGAACCTTATGAACTCTTGTAATTAACATTATATGTGCAATAAAGGAGATATAATGTTTCCTAACAGTACACATATCTATTGAAAATCACTGAAGATGTTTTATACTAAACCATAATATCACCTACTTAACAAAATGGAAATTAGGTGTGAGTAAGACCATTAATATTTCAGGGTATCACAAGCATTGTAAAACATTATGTGAACTTTTGGTTGTCAATCTCGAACATCATAGGGTTATTTCATAATTGATACTTCTAAAATATGTAAAATGAACGTCGAAAATCAGATTGTGTTAATATATAGTCTCATAAGTTACGACAGTCGCCAACGAATAACACGTTATCCTTTTTAAGTAAATCTAGTCAGTGGTGAATACCACTCAGTTCTCCGTTTAAACTTGATAACTCCTTTGGTAGCTTAAAGCTTTTCTTGAAGGGCATATCATTTATATTATCTACATACAAGTGGTGCGAGGATATCCCTACATCTATATCCCTACTTCTATATCCCTACTTATATATCCCTACATTTATATCCCTACTTCTATATCCCTACATCTATATCCCTACTTCTATATCCCTACATCTATATCCCTACATCTATATCCCTACTTCTATATCCCTACTTCTATATCCCTACATTTATATCCCTACTTCTATATCCCTACTTCTATATACCTACATCTATATCCCTACTTCTATATCCCTACATCTATATCCCTACTTCTATATCCCTACATCTATATCCCTACATCTATATCCCTTCTATATCCCTACATCTATATCCCTACTTCTATATCCCTACTTCTATATCCCTACATCTATATCCCTACATCTATATCCCTTCTATATCCCTACTTCTATATCCCTACTTCTATATCCCTACATCTATATCCCTACTTCTATATCCCTACTTCTATATCCCTACTTCTATATCCCTACTTCTATATCCCTACATCTATATCCCTACTTCTATATCCCTACATCTATATCCCTACTTCTATATCCCTACTTCTATATCCCTACTTCTATATCCCTACATCTATATCCCTACTTCTATAATCCCTACTTCTATATCCCTACTTCTATATCTCTACATCTATATCCCTACTTCTATATCCCTACTTCTATATTCCTACTTCTATATCCCTACATCTATATCCCTACTTCTATATCCCTACTTCTATATCCCTACTTCTATATCCCTACATCTATATCCCTACATCTATATCCCTACTTCTATATAAATCTGCAGAGACAAAGTGGAAGAATATTTCCTTCCTAATAGATTTAGATATCTACCTTTTTATATTTGTACATAGACAAACAATGAAAGGCACTTATTATTAAAATGGAGGATTGTCTTTATCAAATAAACGTTAGAGAGTACCAAAGGGGAATTAACCTATATGGTCAAAATGTAAGAACATATGCCTATGGCATCTATAGAAACAAAGTGGAAGAGTATCTAGTCTTATACAAATTACTGCAGAAAATATATCATATTTCATAGCGCTATGTTTATTTAGCACATGGAGGTTTTAAAGAAAGACGACAAAACACCATCTTGTTTTAATCTATGGATATAAGATGACAGATTATCCAGTCTTTATCAACTGTCAATATGAGAAAACACCCAATTTTTTAATCCAGGGACATCAAAATTAAGACAACCAGGCCTTAATTCTACTTAAGCAATGACGGAACATTATAAGCATTATGACTAATAATACTTAAGACGTTATCACGAGTGTCACTAGTTGATTGTGAGATACTGAACATTCCGTAGTAAATGGTCTCATACCCAGTCTTCAGTTGAAGGTTGTGTTGTTTGTTTGTTTCTGTGTGGTTTTGATGTTGAACTCTGTCAATAATTGATCATGAGATACCAAAGATTCCGTAGTACATGGTCTCATACCCAGTACTCAGTTGGACGATGTGTTGTTTGTTTGTTTGTGTGTTTTTGATGTTGAACTCTGTCAATTGTTGATCATGATTTACTGAAACTTCCGTAGTACATGGTCTCCTATCTAGTCCGCAGTTGGAGATTGTGTTGTTTGTTTCTGTGTGTTTTCGATGTTGAACTCTGTCAATTGTTGATCATTATATACTGAACATTCCGTAGTATGTGGTCTCATACCCAGTCCTCAGTTGGAGATTGTGTTGTTTGTTTCTGTGTGTTTTCGATGTTGAACTCTATCAATAGTTGATCATGAGATACTGAACATTCCGTAACACATAGCCTTGGCTACATACTTTAGTTGGCGATTGTGTCCGTGTGCTTTGACTATGTGACTAGTTCACTGATATTCATTATGATTACCCGCCCCTACCACATGATCTTATCACAAGAACTCTGTTGGGGTTTGTGTTCGTTTATTTCCGTGTGTTTTTGATTCGGTAGTTCAGTATGAGATACTAACAGTTCGTAGCACATGACCTTAGTCCCATGCCTTTGCCTGTGTTTGTGTCTGTTGGTTATGAGATGCTTAACCGGTCTTGAACAAGACTAGTTGTTTCGGAATCAAGAAAATGTGTCCGAGTGGGGCGAGATATCTATCCGGGACTGTTGTTTCAGTAACCTAGCACTATAAAAAAAATCTAAGCGTGTTGGTCTAGTACAAAGCGGACCTCATAACCATCTCATTGAAAATTAACTTGTTCTCGCCATGATATAGCTGACAAATTGCTGAGTTTGCGTTACATAAGAATCACTCACTCACTGTTTAGTAATAGAATAATTACAAATATGAAATTTAGAAGTCTAATTATGGTCAACTTAAATAAACAAAACGGACAATCACCTCTCACCTCAACTCACTGAACATGAAAAATACCACGACATATGACATTGGAAATCCAAAATCAATGTCTTGTCTTGGGACATACACAAAAATGCGGCACGACATAATCTGACTGGATTATTCTTTATTACCTACTATAAATCAGCATGGGATATTTACTGCTAACTATCCCACCTGAAGTCAAACTGTTTTTAAAGACATTACTCTTTCCATAAATGTATGTAATTTATAGATATGATTACGTCCAAATATGATTTATCAGTGACAGTAATAATTACTTATGTAAAAGATTTTTATTTGTGATATCCAGGTGCTCGTTTAATCATAAGAACCTTCAAAAAAAAACACAAAAATAAACCAATTATCATTGTACCTTTCAACCTACGTTTTAAGTATACATATAATACTCAGAAAATGAGTGACTTAGGGGGGGGACAAGCATTTCATTCCATCATTATCTATTTGTGAAGCTTTAATTAAGCTAACTGTTATTATCAATAATAAAGTCTATAACAGATGAAGTATTTATTGGGAACGAATTGCAAGCAGGGGTGCATATTTCTAACAATTAACTTGTCACCATGATATAAAAATTACTTGTCAACATCTGTCATTGATTTAAACACCTGGATTTTTGCTACAATAATTAGTTAATTATTGTTTAAGTAAATTAAGGTTAACATATTCATTATAGTTGAGTCCGAACCCAATAATTTGGTTCGTTATAAGTAGTTCAAAAGGGCACATGTCTAGCGCCACTTGTAAGGATATTTCAGTTAATCGTGGCACTCCGTTTTTTATTGTTGACAATCAGAATATCCGGGGGGAAAATACCGATAGATCGCATGTGAATGACAGGCTGCATCACATAAAATTATATCAAGTACACATCCCTATTGGCGAGAAAGGGGTTAATAACATTTAGTGGGGCTGGTCACTAAATTCAGATCTTAATCCAATTACAATAGGTCACGACAGGTCATGGCCGCCATGACATCTTCTATTATCGAAAGTTTATGTGGATTGTCAATGTAACTCATAAATACACATAGTTATAGCTCTATAAGTTCGTGAGAGACTGCTTTATCGATAAAAGAACAATCATGACGCTGTTTGAGCGTATTAATATATCATTGCCATGCGAATCAAATAAATTTGATAATACCAATCTCGAAGTAAGAAAGACAAATCAATCGGTATGATGGAAAAAATCGTATTTTTATAATTACCTGCCTTGGATTTTGAGATACCTGGACTAATAGACAAAGATCGATTAGGAAGGCCATTGAATATGTAGAGCTTATTTGCTGAAAAAAGTAATTCCAAATTAAATGCACATCTCTGTATACCATAATATAGAGAGATATCCAAAAATGTCTTAGTGGTGTCCAACACATATTGTATTGTTGTTTTTCGTAGAATTGTGTACCATATGTTGTAAGTTTCTCTGGATTGTCCATTTTAAATTGCCCCTTCGGTATTCTCTAGCGTTTAATTGTAGTGTCTTATTTGCCGACTATGGTAAAACAAATAACGAATGCATTGCATTTCATTGCATACCTCAGAGGGCATATCCAAGTAAAACAGGGACACTTTATCAAATGGGCTTGTCACATAAAAAGCAAGTTAATATGTTCATCTATATAACTAGTTAGAAGAAAAATGTGTTGAGAGAATAAGACAAACTTTATACTTGAGGGTGTATACATCAAAAGAAAATCTAAGTTTTGATTAAAATATTGAATGATATTTCTGTCAGAAGAGGTTAAATAGATGTAAATTGATTCTAATGTAAGGATTTGCATAACATTGTAACTTGGAAAGACAACATTGTATTCATTATATTTTGTAATAATATGATTAAATCTGCACTTTTCAAAATGATAATAACACGAGACCCTTTTATCATAACTAATGTTTTGCCCCACATTTGAAATGTTATTAAACAGCAATTTAAGGTGTTCACTTCTCTTTCAATGAAGTGTGAACTTGATTTGACGTTCCAATTTAGTTGCTAATTTTCTCATGGAAAAAAATACTATAAATTACTGTCAAAATCATAAGCATTCCTTCGATGTTATCTTTTGTGATTTTTAAAGTCCTCAAAATGCATTCATCTATATAAGAACAGAAAAGGTACTCACATTCTTCTATAGAAGCGTCAATATTTCGGATCGACATGAAAAGGGCGACAACTCTTCTATAGTGGCAAAAACGTAGATATCAAATTTAGTGCGCACAATGCGTTTCTGGAATAACCTTCACCAGGTACGCTCAAAATCTAACGTGGAATAACCTTCACCAGGTACGCTCAAAATCTAACGTGGAATAACCTTCACCAGGTACGCTCAAAATCTAACGTGGAATAACCTTCACCAGGTACGCTCAAAATCTAACGTGGAATAACCTTCAACAGGTACGCTCAAAATCTAACGTGGAATAACCTTCACCAGGTACGCTCAAAATCTAACGTGGAATAACCTTCAACAGGTACGCTCAAAATCTAACGTTTGGAAAGCCAAATAATTTGTCAAACAAATTTAGGAGTAGGTAAACCAAAGGGGCTAAGCAAGATCACTAAAATCGGCTAAGGTCACATATGCCTGAGGGGGGAGAACCTTAGTTTGCAATATAGCAAGTACCATCAGACAGTTATCTCTGTTTAATGTAAACAGTGTACCCATTGTGATACAATACTCAATATGAGCAAACTACATAATTTTCTAATTTCGATTAGACAGCAATCAGCCATGTCTAGTAAGGAAACCATTCCATTTATTGGTGGTCATAAGTTGATGTGTGACACTGTCAACGACGACACAGGTGGAGGTCGACCAAGATACACAAAAGTCACAAAATTAAATTAATGTGTTTTTATTTATTCCATAGCTTAAGAAAACTTCATGAAAATTTCATTGCTATTTTTGATTATTTTTGCTAAACGAAGGTTCACCTCCTTATATAGTATATAGTTTGGCTATTCTGTTTAGGGATTTTTGTTGGTCTGCTTTCAGACATGTTAAGAATATATGGCTTTCCAGTCTATTGAGGTTGACCGTACCTGATGAAGGTTATTCCAGAAACGCGTCGCACCAAATTGTAGATATCTATATTTTTATTACTGTCGCTTGCTCGATACCTCTTCTAGTGGATTATTAGTCCCTGATGTATGTATATTTTGATTCTGCACATTGCAAATGATTTAAAATTTGCTTTTATTGCAGAGAGAACACGACTATTACATTGGTCTAGTATTGTTGGAGCGTCACATAGTGAGGACTACAGTATCTGGGAGTATGGTAAATATGCCTCGAGAGCGGTGAAGGAAGTGTGTGAATATGGCTACGTGAATCACATGGAACAAGAAATGAGAAGAAATGTAAGTTGATTAGTATATCCATTATATGTATATTCTGATTACCCCTTTGATGTCTTCAACCTCTTCTTATACAAGAGTAGCAAAAATTACCTACGGCATTGATGATATCCAAGTTAATGGAGGTATATCTAATGTGCTGTCTAAATATATCAAGAACACCGAATACGTCCGAAGTGACTTTTGAGTTACAAAAAAAGCAGAGACCGTCCAAATACAAGGATATGACAAGGCCAGTTAGCAAAAGCAAATAATGCGAACTACTATAGAAACCGGAAGTGAAACCAGATGATCCAGAAGCAAGTGTATCATGTCACGTATATTCACAACTTTATATTCGAAACATTTTTGTAGATTATTACAACTTAAATGAAGCAAGAAATATATTAAATTGTGCTACATTATATATAGTGGGGTTCGTGCTATTACTCGATCTTTTGTTTTATGTGTATGTTTTGTAGATCGTTGTTTGTCCTTTTGTACTTTTTCTTTTGGCCAGTGTGTTGTCTGTCCTTCTTCGATATACGGATTATGAATACCCCTTTGGTATCTTAAAACTCTTCTTATAAAACAGAAACAACACATTTATTGTAGTTTTGAATACTAATAGATCACACCATTTCATAAATAAAAAGCATGAATGTCCTTTCAAGAAAAAGGATTGATGACATCGGTATTTTCTCTCAAACACAGATACAGAAGTTTGACGGACACACTGAATGTCTTTATTCTGTCTATTAAGTAATTTTATCATACCTGAATTGACAGGACTATATATTTGAAGAATATTTAATGTATTTTTTCTTCAATATTTCTGAGTATTTTTAGCACCAAATATAAAATAGAATTGCCTTACTACTTTATTAAACAAATCGGTAGTGTATGGCGAGTCATGGATGATATATCTGTTGGACTGGCCTGAAACTTTATATGTGTATTTAATATGAGGTCAACTGAACTTATCCTAAAGAAATACAAATTTAATTCTATTTTCTATGTAAATTTAATTTATATGGTTATTTAATATTCATACATAGTTTCATTATAATGGTAATATATTTATTCTAAAGTACATAATTGCTTAATTTAAATATGGTTTTACTTTGAAAAAAAAACACCTTTTGGCAAATTAAAATGGATATAAGGTACGTTGAGAGGGACAGTGTGTATACATTTCAATGGTTCTGATCATTATAAATGTACATTAAAATGTTACGCTTACAATTGGATGTACCAGCAATTACTAAAAATTTCAAAAAAAGTCTTTTTTGGGTGAACAAAAGTTTTAAATGAAATTTATTATGTTACGCTTACAATTGGATGTACCAGCAATTTCTAAAAATTTCAAAAAGCCCTTTTTTGTATAAAAAAAAATGTTTGAATGAAATTTATTATCTCCTTTTGAGCACTTAATTGGATATTGCATAACGGTTTCATATAAAGTACGAAAACTGATCAATGCAAATTATTTAAAATAAGCAGAAATTATAAATGTATGTCCAAGCAGATAAGAAAATATTTTTGGATGGAAACAAGAAATGAATATTGATATATCTATAGAATATCTTTTGATATACATGTGTAAGAACACAATAAGGTCATTATGTTTTTGTATACCAATATAATATTATCAGTACTTTCTAAACATTCGATCTCTCACATATGAACTTAGGAAGGTTTTGTTTAATAAGCAATACAAACTCACAAGCTTGGATTAATTTCGTTTTCACACCAAACTTGTACTTTCACAGCTGATAAAACATTTAGTAATGTTCTTTAACCTTCAATGATTTTCTTCTTTTATACAAGGCAAATCTAATTTTATATCGGTCTTTTGATAAGAGAGAAAAAATATTGAAAAATCCCATAGAATTTTATAGAGATCAAAGGAAATATTTCCAATACAGATAAATATACAAAAGATATGCTTTATGTCTCTCACATTGTGTTCCTGCATCAGTATGGTTAACACTAATTACATTTTGTGGAATAAAAACGTAAATATCTAATTTAGTGCACACGAGACGTTTCTGGAATAACCTTCATCAGGTACAAGATGTACACTCAAAATCGAAAGTTTGGAAAGCCAAATAATTTAAAGTTTTGTGAGCAATAAAACTCAAAAGCCCTAAACAGGATGGTCAAAATTGGCTAAGATCAATCACCTATGCCTGAGGGAGGAGAATCTTAGTTTTATTAATAATTACGCTATTTATTTAAGAACTGTAAATTTAAGTAAATCCGCTGTGGTGTCCGTTATTTACTTGCAACATGTTTTCTAATTATCTTATTGTGTATGGATTCATTCGTTAAAATAAAAGTTAATTCTACTTCTGAAACAAACGGGAATATTGCTCAAACTAATCTTAACCCAGCCACTTTTTATTGAAGTGCCTATACCAAGACAGGAGAGTAAACTCACGTATATGTGTGTGAGGGGTATGAATTTTGCATCTGTTTCAACGATTTGTGTATTAGATTTTGGAACTTATACTGGGTGGTATTTTATAGTGTCCTACATTTTTGAGTCTGCCTTAGAAAATTCCATTAATTATTTGGCTTTCCAATCTTCCGATTTTGAGTGCACCTGATGAAGGTTATTCCTAGAAACGTGTCGTGTACACTAAATTAGATATCTACATTTTTATTATTTACTTTATTTTCACGACAGAGAAATAATTCATTCTAGTATGTGCTTTAAACATTTGAATTATCTAGAAACAAAAATATAGTATTTAAAAGTCTTCGCTGACGAGTAGGTATCTAAATACTAAACTTTGGTCCCCGAGCTGTATAATTCATACATGTATTAAATGCTACCATCCTGTACTATCATGTTACCTTCAAGGTAACAAATAAAACATTTACTTTGTTGAGAATGAGATTCAAATCTTTATTTGTTACAATAAACATGCATTACGATTCTAAGTTATACATTTACATGTTAATGGGTCTGTGTGTGACGGATAATATGTCAAAAGTTTAATGCAAATTTTCAACTATTGTTGCATTAAAATGTCTAAATGTGTTTTACCATCTCAACAAAATGAATTAAGACACTTTTGACATATGTAGTTTTGGGTCAACAACATTAAGATAAAATAAAAATGAAATGAAATAAAACAAATTGTCATAAAACCACAAACGTACTGCTAATATCTCGTTGGGAGGCGACTTTCACTTGATCAACAAACATATCCTGTTTTAGGCCTTTTGGTTTTATTGCTCCCAAAGCTTTAAATTATTTGGCTTTCCAACCTTTCGATATGAGTGTACCTGATGAAGGTTATTCCAGGAACGCGTTGTGCGCACTAAATTTGATATCTACGTTTTATTACTATCACTGGGTCGATACCTCTGCTGGTGGAATATTAATCATCGATGGTATAATCCTCCCAGTAGTCAGTGCTTCGGAACTAACATGGTTTATTAGATATATTTATTACTGGAATTTACATTTACGAAATAATGTAATTATTAATATAACTAAAGTTCTCTTCCAAAATGACCTTAGCCGATTTTGGCTAACCTGTTTTATGCCCTTTGGTTTTATTGCTCCCAAAACTTTAAATTATTTCGCTTTCTAATCTTTCTATTTTGAGCGTACCTGGTGAATGTTATTTCTAATTACAATGTAAATATCATATTTATGTCAATAAAATGAAAAATAATAATTACCACACTGTCTGAATCTAATAGAAAAATCCTAGAAAGAGGCAAAAACGATAGGACAAACACACAGATACATGACCGAACACACAAATACATGACCACTAACACACAGATACATGACCACTAACACACAGATGCATGACCACTAACACACAGATACATGACCGAACACACAAATACATGACCACTAACACACAGATACATGACCACTAACACACAGATACATGACCACTAACACACAAATACATGACCACTAACACACAAATACATGACCACTAACACACAGATACATGACCATTAACACACAGATACATGACCACTAACACACAGATACATGACCGAACACACAAATACATGACCACTAACACACAGATACATGACCACTAACACACAGATACATGACCACTAACACACAAATACATGACCACTAACACACAAATACATGACCACTAACACACAGATACATGACCACTAACACACAGATACATGACCGAACACTTTCATGGCTTGGTCCAGGCACTTCAATAAAACGTGTAGGGTTTAAGGGCTTACCATAGAGCTATAGAGAGAGTACTTTTGTCATATATAAGTGAAGGGGGCGCTATATATGCATCCTATAACCAATAAACATCGTGCGAAATTTTCCTCTTGACGATTTAGGGACTTCTCTTGAAATAATGGAAATGAGGTTAGGTTCCGGCTTTGAATAAAGTAATGACAAATGTATTTGTGAGTTTTACTTTGGACAATACAAATATCTTAATGCAGTGAGACAAATAAAAGTGTAGAATATTTCCGCTGATTATATATTTTATTTTTATTTTCAGAGTGATAAAATACATACTGTAGTGAAAACACAGCCATTATGGGGTGAAAGGGACATAATCCGGAAACGATTAGATGCTCAGATCAACGTTAACCAACACAATCATTTAATATCTCTGTTATCTATGATTGGTCCTAGTCCAGATTGGTGTATTGGTAAGTGTTTTACAATGTTAGGGGGTGCTGCTGTTTACTGCCTCAATGTTGGTCAAAGGTCGATTATTCTATTTCAAAGCTATGTTAAATGTACTATATTCGACATCAGTGCCGCTACAAATTGCATTTATCCCACTTCAGTTCTGGATTAAGTGCCACATATCCAATGCTTGATTAAGTATGTTATCGTCTAATTCGTTGAGATGAATGTTTTGATGGCCTTTGACCTATTGGCGATATCATGTCTTTATATTCAAGGACTATAGTGTGTTTATTATGATCCTAGTCAACTGTTTTAGACAATATGTGTATTTGACAGAGTGTCTTCTGAATAGACAAGTTGACTGTCCAGTTGTTGTTTAAGACATTAACATGCTGAACGTAGTGATTGATCATGTAGTACGCTCAATAGTTTGCAAAGCGAAAAAATTCAAAATCTTGGGGAGCAATAAAACCAAAGTGTTTAAACAGAGTAGTCAAAATCTATGAAGGTTACCTATGTCTATGGAAGGAGAACTTTAGTTTTATTAATAATACTTTTAATATATGCAATGATGATTTTGATGCTAAATCGTTCAGATGACTGTTACGCCTACTTTTGCACTTATATATTTATAGAACGAACATAAATATTATAAATGTACATGTCTATCAAAGAATAGTTAATAGGTTTGACAGCCATATTTTCCATGTTCTAATTGATGGTTACAAAATGTCAAAGTTACTTTCTTGTAAAATTGTTTCACATTATATGTAGTAAAGCTCATTAGAAGTTGTAAATAAAATAATTAGTAGAATGTTATGTAAGTGGTATTCCTTTAATGAGCAATTATTATTGCTAGAGATGATTTAAATTTGAGTGTGAATATCAATGGCGTGAACTCAAAAATTAACAAGAAAATATTTCTTTCTTAAAAATAATTTGTGTTGTCTTGAATACATTTTTTTTTGTCAGTTTCAAGCCCATATTTTCTTTAATGCATTTGTGGTGTGTAAATTGCTTTATGTTATCTACAGCTAAATTCCATTCGTACTGTTTCGTCTATGATACGTTATGTAAAGAGGATGTTCATAGAAAATTATACATCGTTTATCTTTCTATCCGAATTTTTTCGAAGATTATAAATAGGAACAATTTAATTCCAATTCAGATTTAACCATCATATGTGATATTTTGTCATTTAGAAATTCTAGTTTTAATGACTACTAACCCATAATATATTTGAGGAAAGGAGCAATGCATGCAAAACACATACCCAATTATGGAAGAAAGAAACAAATTATACTAATACACACAACCAAAGAAGAAACAGAACAATTGCTACAAACTACAGACAGTCAATTAGGGTTAAACAATTCGAACAAAATAAACACGACCAAGAAAGAACGGAATAACAAAAATAACACACACCGAGAAAGAATTTCATGCAAAATACACACACAGCCACGGAAGAATGGAGCAATCCATACAAAATACACACAGTCAAGGAAAAGTGGAATACTTAGTAGGAAACACAAATAGCTACGAAAGAAAGAAAAATGCATGCAAAATACACACAGCAAGAAAGAACTGAACAATTCATACTAAATACGCATAGTCAATGCCGAATGAAATAATTCATACAAAATACAGAGTCAAGAACGAAACGAACAAAATCAGAAGGATACAATTGTAGATGCATTCATTATTTAAAAAACAAAAACAAATGTCTACTTATAATAGAATATAGCTATTTATTGCTCAGCTTTGTAAATGTACTCATAAAGATGGCCTAGTAAAACAGGTTGTGCGCGTCACCACTATTTTTGGAAAGTGTGATATAATATATTGGGAGATCATATAAAATGTTATCAATGTTTTATTTTCAAACAGGAGTGAGTAAACTTGATATGTGTCGAGCCAATTGTACCTGGGCAGACGAGATAGCCGTAGATCTGTACCCATGGGATGCCGGTACTGATAGTGGTCTGTCATATTTTGTGAGTATTACATTTATCTTTATCAATTGTAATCTCTGGCGTTGTCATTCGAGCCATGTGAAATGAAACGCAACTCAAAAACTCAGAATTCTGATACAATATAACAAACTTCAAATTGAAATAAACATTAACATTGACAAATTGCATATCTACTCTCTTATCACTTCTCCAAATATAACTAGAGATTGTCATCTATATCTAATCGCAACACTATGTGTTGTAACAAGGGATATCACATATCTCTAAAACTACAAGTAATCTCTCCATAAGTTTTATGCTCGCCATCTTGTTTTATTCCATCATTAGGGGTTTGTTTTATTGTATATTGAAGACTGGGTCTTTAATTTAGAATTTCGCAATAGTGTTTACATTATGGACATCAGGATAATCTTATTCATTACTGGTCTGTCTGGTTTTTATTTTGTTCTTTGTGTCTTTTCTTAATTCTGATTCCATGGTGATGTAAGTTAACTTTCTACTAAAAGAACTGCATTATGATAATTGTTTTACATGACTGCATTATTTAACTAACAGGGGAGGTTTGGTTCCATAAAACTAGTTTTTGAAAATCCGCCACTACCTATTGAAATGTATGTGCAAAGCCAGGAATGTGAGCGATCATGTATTTGTTTGTTGGGTGTATCGATTGCGCCTCTTCCTGTGATTTTTCTATTGAATGTTAGAGCAGTTCAGACAATGTAGTGGCATATTTTGTTTTCTATTTTATTACAGTCCCACAACGTAGAAACTGATCCACCAGATACAATCCATGAAATTACTAATACATATCCGAACCATGCAGAATCACCGTTTTATGGTAAACAGAAAATTAAACCAATGGCAAAATTAGTCTTTACCAAAACAAAAGAAGTATGTAAGTCAAAGGAAACTGATGAATCATCGGAAGACACGAATGCAGCAGACCTAATAGAAATGATGAAGAAAAAAATGATGATGAAAAAGAAGATAGGTAAGTGTAAAATTTAGTCGCCATTTTGTCATGAATGAAACCTTTCCTTAATATATCGTCCTTTCAAATATATGCACACGATATATGCTTGCAGTATTGAATGAATGATTCCAAATAAAGAATGATTTAGTTGAGTTTTGTTTGTGAAAACTTTATATAAACACTATGATATTGTTCTTTATGAAATGCTGCTAGCAAGCTATAAACTCTGCAAATGTAAAAATACTCCCACGGTTTATTTATATAGCAGTATTAGATCTCTATCAAAACTCGCAAATTAGGGTAAATGATTGCATCATTTCGAAATAGAGTAAGTTTTCAACATATGTTATGTAATACAGTCAAACCTGCATATGAATGCTACTCAATGGAACATGAAAATGTGGCCTTTATTAGAAATTGCCCTTTATATAAAACTTAAAATTATATGCACAATGCATTAATGGGGAAAATGAAGCTGCCCTTTATAGACAGTGATTTGCTATATACAGGTGCCCTTTAAGGCAGGTTTGACTGTATTTAAATGATAGTTAAATTCATGGACTTTCTTTGATAAGGCTTATATTATACATATGACAACTTCTGTGTGGTGACGATTAAATATATTATGTATAAAGTTGAAGGTGACTCTGTAGTTTTTACAACAAAGCTGCACACCCAGTTAAATATGTGATAGTTGGAATATTTCGCACAGATGGGAAACTCTTGCATGACCTCATCATTTCAATCAGTGGGAATGTTTCTGCCCATAAAACTAGTTTAACCCCGCCAGTTTTTTTTTTTTTATTGAAGTGCCTGTGTCAAGCTAGGAAAGTGAGCTATGATGTATATATATGTATCGAATGTGTTAGGCCGGGATATCAATTTTGCATCTATTTCTGCGATTTTTGTTTATTAGATTTTAGAACTGTTCCTACATGTGGTATTCTTTTTCATTTTACAACGTGGTAAAACAACATAAAGATAGTATTTCAATTTAAAACATATAGCTAATTATAGCTGCTAATCATAACATAATTGCTAATTCATACTCCCAATTTTATGTATTATCTCCCCTTACAGCGGAACGTTTACGACAAAGTAAGTAGCAAAAGTTGTATGACGTGTTACAAAGGGACTTAACTTAAGCATGACGCATGGCGAATGCAATTTTTATGTACAATTTTGCATGGTGTATCAATTTCTTATGTGTTTTTATTTCAGATACAGAAATAAATTTTAGGAATTAGGCTGCATTGAATTATATAGAAAATGATTTGATGAATTTATATATTTTTTTTAATTGCGGATGAAGGAATTAACCATTTTTATTATTTCATCTAATAATTATATTATGACTATTTTATTGTATTGCAATTAACAACATTTTACTTACTGTTTCATATTACTTAAATTCAATAAATAATTGGTTGATTGGTTGATTGATTGGTGTTTATTGCCAATTTTAGCAGTATTTCAGCTATATCGTGGCGTTAAATTAAATAAATCAATATGTAAGTCGATAAAAGGAACAATAATAGATACGCTATATATTATTTTTCAAGTCATTTTCTTGCATATTACACCTAGGCTATATGAGACAAGCATACACAATACAAATAAACATTTCGGCATCATAATAATTTAACTTCAGCACACCACAATGAAAAGCACAAAATAGAACCAGTGTCAAGCGTCCTCAGTTCCAAGAATTCGTTATAAATGTTATTCCAATATCAGTAAGACACACGAGACAACTGGATTGGTGCATTTTCAAATTTTACAAATTACTGAACTCTATATTTTTTTCAATTGGAAATATTGATCTCGTCATGTGCGCATCCTAATTTGAAATGAAGTATTTATCACGCCAGATGCCATGATACGAATATTTATTCTGAGAATATGTTTTCAGAAATGGAAAAATGTGCAACCAGTGATTGGACAGAGTGGACCGATTGTGATACTCCGTGTGGTGTTGGTAGCGTAGAACGCAGAAGATTCCTCAGAAACCCACAAGTTCAACCATCCTTCTGTGGAATAGACTTGAAAGAAGCTAAGTCATGTTTAGGTAACTGTAAGAAACCAAGAGGCCAAAAAGAACTGCCGGATGACTTTGTTGTTCGTCATGATCCAATCAGAAAACAAGATGACGTTTGTGCAATAACACCATGGTCTGATTGGTCACCATGCAGTGTCACATGTGGTCTTGGAATCCGAGAAAAATGGCGGATGTTTCTCCGAAAGAGTAACCAGACAGACAATTGTGGACTACATCTGATGGAGAAGGACTTCTGTGTTGGGCGAGTGAAGGATTGTAAACAGGCACTAAAAATGAAGAACTTTACAGGTACATTTCTACATTTCTTTGCAGCTATTATGCATCTTTTTTTCTTCTTCTAATTTTTCAAATCAATTAAAGACGAATAATTAACATGCCTTTATTTACCTTCTACTTATTTCAATTGCACGATTAAGAACTTGGTTACATTTTATTTTTCATTAATTAATATTCCAATCATATTTTTACTTACATTAATACTTGCATGGGCATATAGCCATTAGGTGAAGGACAATTATGGAATGTTTCATTTTGAAACATTGTTGTATCATGAATTTTAAAACAGCATGTATCATATACATTTCAGACATGATTGGTTTATGGTGTTTAACACCACTTTCAATTTAAGTCGACAAAAAAACATGTTCAAAATAATGTTTGTACTTTCAGCCATTTGTTTACAACCCTCATACAATGGACCTTGTACTGGTTCGTTTCAACGTTGGTATTATAACCATACACTCAAACAATGTTTCCCGTTTAAGTATGGAGGATGCCGTGGGAACGAAAATAGATTCGAAAATGAAAATGAGTGTAACACCTACTGCAAAGATCACATGGGTACTAAATATATTATTATATCAATAATTAAGATAGAGATTTGTTGGTGAATGAGTGAGTGATTGTTGTTTAACGCCAAGTGAGCAAATTTTCAGCTATCCAATGGCGAGAGCAAGTGCCATTTTGACGAGAAAATGGTGATGATGATGTCCGATTTGTATTAGACCAACACGGTTAGTTGGATTCTTATAAGTGCTAGCTCACTGAAGCAACAGTTCGTGGGTAAACATGTCGCTGCATTCTGACACTTTATTCTTTTTCGGAGCCAACCAGTCTTTGTTCTTATTACTTACTACATGCTTGGCAGAGAAGTAGCAAAAACAATATTATAGTCCTTGGTTTGACCCGACTGGGGTTGAATTTATGATTTACTACACTCGATGGGTGCATGCTAAAAAGATTTCTTGTTATATCAAGTTTAGATATATTGGGTCAGTATTTGCGTTACATTAATAGAACATTTGAAGCAGAACCGTGGTCACCATGGACATAAGATGCTAAACGTCTGGAGTGCCTGATTTACTTCGATTTTATTTATTTATTTAATTTCTAGGAATTCGTGCATACTTTTTGTTATCATTGTTTGTTTTTATTAGAATTGTGGCTTCATTAGAAAATCTAGTCCAACATGTTATATCTCCCCTTTTTATGTGCTGGTTTTTGGATTTGTAACATGTGAAACTTTACTTATAGAATATTGCCTTAAGATATGAAACATTATTTGATCTGTTTTAACATTTATGCGGAAATAATTTAAATCAAATATAGAGCAGATTTTGTCTTTCACTTTTTACGAAAATTGTGATTGCATATTATATTATTCTGGTATGCTATATTCACATCAAGAATCATTGACCAAATTATTATTATTATATAAAATTCTTGACCATTAAACAAAATTCCTGATGGCATGTCTGCATGCAAAAATGGTACATTTTTACCAAAAAATATATTATGATGTAAATATTATACATTGGTATATTGTGGTGAATGGTGGTAGCATGTTATCTTAACTTTTACAGTCGTTGTATTTTAAAATTAAAATTTAAAATTTAACAGTTTGTGACAGAGTTCAAGATGTTCTTTTTTTGCAACAGAAAAAGTTGATCCAAGACTAAACTCGGTGGTTGTCGAGGAAATTGTTATAGCGAGAAAGAAGGAAAAAATGTCAGACGACGCGATCAGCCGGAAGAAAAAGCTAAAGATGAAGAAATTAAAACGAAAACATAGGAACAAAAACAAAAAACGACGACACAGACAGCAACGTACCAAGCATGATCCAAGCAAAGGACCACCTATAAATTGTGTTATTTCTAAATGGACTGATTGGTCCAGCTGTTCGGTAACCTGTGGACGTGGTATTGTCATGAAAAACAGGAAAATAGTCACCAAAGACTCAAACGGTGGAAAGCCATGTCCACGTAAATTAGTTCGAAAGAAAAAATGCAAACTACCAAAATGTCGTAAGTATTTGTCAAATAATATAAGCGTAAAAAACTACATTACAATATTGTTTCTCAGTAGTGATAGTGGTTTTAATAATTAATAAGGGGGGAGTGTAGTCATTTCTTACAATCAGATGGTGGAAAGCCATGTCCACGTTAATTCATTCGTTTTTTGTGTGGATATATGCATTTTTACTATATTTTTATGTGATTGTATATTGGGCTTGTATTTTTATTATTGTATATATATATATANATTTTAATGTAAAGTGCAAGACAGGGAAATCTCCGACACCCTCGGGTAAGATTTCAATCGTTCGCCGACTCGGCGAGCCTCGTCAGCGAAGGATTGAAATCTTACCCTCGGGTGTCGGAGATTTCCCTGTCTTGCACTTTTGCCGGTGTTAGATTCTATATGTCCCTAGTAATTGTCAAGAAAGCCTTTGAATTTACGTCAAAACTACCATGTTGTTTCCGGTTCCTTGGTGGGGTCCGTGTTGTTCATCTTTTTAGTTCTCTGTGTTTTGTTTGTCTTCGTTCCGTGTCTTGTGTGGCCAATATTGCCTGTGTCTCGGAATTGTCTATTGCTCCTTCGGTTTTCTCTAATGTTTATTGTTTCTATATAGTGATTATAGTTTTAATAATTAATGAGAAGAGTGTAGTCATTGTTTATAACTGGAGAAAAGGTCTTATTTAGATTTCATTGATTTAAAATTGTGTCATGTGTTATGTGGAAAATATTTTTAATGTAATTATCAAGAATAAATAAAACCATCTTTGACCTTCAATCATCTTGCAGCCTCCACTGAGAGTAAAACCTCCTTTTATTTCAGAGGAATGTAATTTCGAATAATCTTAAATATTGCTCATGTTCATTGGTTGGTAATTAGTTTCAAATTGACTTTCATTCCTACAACCTTGGATTGTTTTAAGGACATATTCCGACTCAAATGTGTAAGAGAGCTCTTTGGAACTTTTTGTCATGTTTTCTGCGTATAAAACCTAGGTAATCATCAGGGGCGTATCTAGCCTTTTTTGCAGTGCAAGCAACCAGAAAATGTGTTTGACTAGATGCAAAATGGTGCGTTCTGAGGTGTTTTCATGGGTAAATTGAATACATAAGCAACACATTGATTTCATGATTTTGTTAGGCAGAATTTACTTAGAATTTCCCAAAATCTGTTCTTCGTGTCTTAGCAGACACGAACTTCTCCATAACTTTGTCTAAATCCACACTGAAATCGCGATGGATGTGCATTAATGCTAGCGATGACAACCTATCGTTATTCATTGTTGATCGTACATGTATGTCTTCAACCGACGTAGTACACTGAACGATCGCTCTGCGATAGCACTTGTTACCGACATTGACAACATGATACACAAGATGGTATCTATAGAAGGATATATCACCGGCTTTACCGCATCAAGTGTCTCACAAAGTGAAGTTGGCATCTGATCGCAAGGTGTTCTACTCCAGCGTGTTCGCCATCGAGCGACCTCCCTCTTGAATTCGTCTAAATTACATGTCAGGTCAGTCTGGTATGTATCATACAATGTCGCGATTTGTTCGTTCGTAATATTTCCTATAACACAACGAGATTTTGTTTTCCACTTTTTTTTTTTTAAATGTTATTATTCCTTATTTATTTTCTTTTTTGCTCTTTATTTTTTTTCCAGCACGCCGATGTGCACGCAACTGCGTGTTGGCGTATAGGGAGCTACGCGCCTGATCATTTATTAATATTATTTTTATTAATTACCTGGATCAAATACTATATATAAATATTCATAGTCTTGCTTAATGAAGATTTGATGAAGTTCATGCATATTCCCATAGAATTTGTAAAAGTACAATATTTTCTTAAATTTATAAATGTTAAGGTTAGATTCATACCTTTAAGAAATTCTTGTTTGTATGAGAGCTCATGACTTGTTTACGTTATTTTTGTGTTTGTTTGTGCATAATGGTATCCAACACATTGTATTGTGTTTTTATTTTTTGTCTTTGTCTAGTGTGCCATGTGTTGCCACTTTCTCATGATTGCCCCTTCGGTATTCTCTAACCGTTATTTATATTTATGTTTCATAGCAATAGATTGTGAAGTTGGTGAGTGGGGACCATGGTCACAGTGTTCTCAATCATGTGGAGAGAATGCCGTTCAGAAAAGACGAAGGAAAATCCTCAAAAAGCCAAGACGTGGAGGAATGGACTGTCCTGTTTCTAGGGAAAAACGAAGATGTGTAGTACCTATGTGTCCTAAAGCTGATGTAAGATAGATCTGCTCAATGCCACTTTTTTGGGTTAGGGTTAGGGGTATGGTGTTTAATGCCACTTTCAACACTATTTCAGTTATATCGTGGCTGTCAATTTTATTGGTGGAAGAAACCGGAGAAAACCACCGACCGTCAGCAAGTCACTGACAAACTTTATCACATAATATTGTATCAAGTACTCCTCACCTAAGCAAGATTTGAACTCACAGCGTTAGTGGTGATAGGCACTAATTGCATAGATAGTTGTAAATCCAACTACCATACGATCATAACCACGACGAACCCCTTCATTTTACTGGTATTTAGTAAGGGAATTCATCGTGTTATAAGTTTAATAGTTCAATACCTAGATTCTTCATTGTTTGTTAGTCATGAAAAGAAAGTTTAAACAATGATGGTCAACAATTCTACCAATTACATTTGTATTAACAGAACGAATAAATAACTCTCACCTAAGATTATTGACCACAAACGAATATCACTACATCTGCCTCCTTTTACTTACGAGATAGCATCCCAACTGATGATCTATACTAAATAAGGGTAATAACACAATTACCGAACACCGAGCAATCTTCCAAAGGGAAAGGCAAAACTCATAAATCAACTAACAGACAAAATCAGTCAACAACCGGAAAACCGCAATGGCCCTGACTTGGTACAGGCATATTCTTCTTTCATGAATTTATGAACAGGAATCTTATTATTTTTTTTTGGGTCAAATTATTTGAACAACGTCACAGAAAATATGTACATAAATCATCCCTCCGAGTATTATATTGTCGCCATCATGAATTATTTGATCCATGCAGCGTTTCTGTTCTCAACCGATTGCAAATATGATTCTCATGTCAATAATCAATAATCACTGCCTTCTTTACTGAATTTGGGAAGTAGGTCAAGAAGAGTTTGAAGATACCATAGGGGTAACCAGAATCCGTAAATCGAAGGACAGACAACACAATGGCCAAAAGAAAGGGGACAAAGGGACAAACAACGATCTACAAAACATACACATAAAACTAAAGATCGAGTAAAGTTTATTGCTTTTTTTTTACATTTTAATTATTTCTCATTTCCATTGCAGATGGCGAAAATGATGAGAGATGCGATGTCAGGTTACTTTGGACGCTGATTCATGTTGGACATTACAACTTTTCGTCTGCGTTAATGCAGCAGGCAGCAGTTTATCATCATTAAATACCTCATTGTGTGTTTGTATGTATTGACAATGTGAGAACGCAACGAAATATCCTTCATAGGGTATAAAATCTTAATTCAGGTCTTTCATGTATCGCGTGTACAGTTGTTTTAACACACAAGTTTGAATGTGGTTACTTTGGATACTTCTTCAGGACTGAACTTCAGTGTCAGCCTAGTGTTTTATTTTGTTGCCAGTATGATTGTCACGTGACTTCAGAACTATGTGCAATTTATTTGACGTGTCCAATAAAATGATGTGTTGATTAAGCTGCCAGTATATACAATATAAGTGCTAAACTAAAAAAAAATGATAATATCCTATGGTTTTATCAGTAATTGTGCTTGTGTGGTAAAAAATAAATATACAATGGATGTAATAGCTCCGATTATTTGTTTATATGTACATTTATATATACAAATGTGCGAATGATGACAATATTTAGTTTGAGTGCACAACGAAGAATAACCGTTTTGTTAGTGTCATTATTTACATCAACACTTCACACTGTACAACACAACTCTGTAATATTACAAAACATTAGTGACAATGAATGTGTCAGCATGTCACCTAGTATTGTTAAAATAATAAAGATGGGGGAAACTATAGGTTTGCTAAATATTTAAAGAATTGTTGTATAAGATAGATCTTCAAATACCTTGAATACAGTGTATGTTTAATATATTTAGAGCATGTTTCGCTTTGAAAAAAAGGTAAAACGTTTTCTATGAAATATTCGTATAGAAATCATATTGACACATTTGTAAAATGTTTTCTATCCAATATTAGCATAGAAATCATATTCACATTTGTAAAATGTTTTCTATCCAATATTAGCTTAGAAATCATATTCACATTTGTAAAACGTTTTCTATCCAATATTAACATAGAAATCATATTCATATTTGTAAAACGTTTTCTATCCAATATTAACATAGAAATCATATTCACATTTGTAAAACGTTTTCTATCCAATATTAACATAGAAATCATAGTTCACTTTTGTAAAACGTTTTCTATCCAATATTAACATAGAAATCATATTCATATTTGTAAAACGTTTTCTATTTAATATTTGCACAGAAAGCATTTTCACATTTGTAAAGATGTTTTCTATCCAATTTTAGCATGCATAGAATTCATATTGACATTTCTTTATGCAACAACGCTATATGATTGGTTGTAAGTTAAAAATCTGCATATTGACAATGCATTTTACTGTTGTTAACTGATTGTTATATGTTTATGGTTGTGACTGAGGTTAAAGGTTAAATGATAATGTATGTGTATAACTGCATGTTATGGTTGTTGTTTTTTTTTCAGTTATTTATATTTATCTTATCTTATTTTTTTCATACTATATTTAATTTTTCATCAATTATGTAGAATCATGTTTTCTTCTGAAAAAAAATCAAAACTAGTCGTGGAAAAATCCATGTTAAGAAATCCTATTAGAAGACGTCTACAAATATAAAACAAGAATATTAAGTTGTGAAGACGGACTACAGGAGTGTAGACATCCCACTGGGACATCCCATGCCCCTCCCAACTTGATCATGACTCGTCCAGGCGTTATATAGTTTCAAGTTAAAGATATTTGGTGGAAGCCAATGTTTGCTTCACTTGCCCTGCTTTGTGATATGTGTACTCGTTTAATATAAAATTTGACCCTATTCTACAAAAGAGTGTCAGACAAATATATACAACTTTTTTATATACTTTCCAATTATCTCTATGTTATTTGAATTTGTTAAATATTCTCACCTTATCTTATTTTTTGACGCTATGATATAGCTGAAATGTTGCTAAAGTTAGTGTTAAGCATCAAATCAATCAATCAATCAATCTAATTTTTTGTTCTCTTTATCAAAACCAGTATACAAAATAAATATTTCAATGTGATATAGTTTCATAACTTAATAATCCTATTTTTATTCAATTTCTCAGGAAAGTACTACAAGCTAAATGCCAAAATTTAACCTACTCAATATATATCTTTTTTTCTTCTTCAAAGCCTACAAATATTTTTCAAATACTCTTTCTTTGCAAGTTTTGAAACAATTCTGAGCTGCAGTTAAATTTTTAAGCTCCACTAAAATTTCGTTCTTTTTGTATTAAAAAAAATATCTATAATAAAAAGCGTAGATATAGAATTTAGTGCGCAGGACGCGTTTCTGAAATATTCTTCATTTGGTACGCTCATAATCAAAAAGACTATTCAAGATTCAATTTTAACCTTAGCTTTTGAGTTAGCTTTGGGGAGGTTGAATCCACCTTTAATTTTGTAATTTCATAGACCAGTTAGATTTATAACTTTTATTCATATTGTACCCAAAAAAAGAAGAATTGACATTTTCCATTGGTTATTAAATTTGAGAACCCCATTGTTGTTTCCAAGCACATTTTGTATATCTTTTTAATTCATGGATTCACGAAAATTGATACCATTGAATCATACCAATTTCTTGTAGTATGTACAATCTGCTCTACTTTATTATCAAAATGTTTAAAGTTATTTATGTACTCACTATTAAGCTTAAATGTTTATAAGTATTTGCATACTTACGACTAAGCTTACTTCCGGTTGCCAAATATTGTTTTAATTGGCTAAACAAATGTATGTATACAATATTAATACATATATGTACCTTGTAATACTGACTTGACTTTCAGTGATACGTTTTTTTGTATATTTTGTTCATTAAAAGTTAGAAAACTGAATGTTTTTGCATTATGGAACATTGATAATATGACTACTATAGAATACCCAAATTGGAGATGGCTTTACAAACGATAGCATAAAACAAGAGTAACGCCTACAGCAACGAGATTGCAACAAAGTAGTTGGAACATGAATTTGAATTTGAATTTTGGTGTTTAATGCCACTTTCAGCAATATTTGAGCTCTATCATGGTGACCAGTTTTAGTGGTAGAGGAAGCCGGAGTACCCGGAGAGAACCACCGACCCTGGGCAAGCAACTGTTAAGCTTTATCACTTGCGGCAGCGAGTCGAGTGCACCTGTTTTGTAATTTACAAAGCTGGGCGCGAAACAACGCCGTATTGATGATAAGCTTGTATGAGTTGTTAGATCCAACGACCTAACTCATTGAGCCACCCGGGCTCCCAAAGTAGTTGGAAGAGTCATGAGTCAGAAGAAGTAATTCCAAGGACGGACAATACAATAAAAAAAAGTCAAAAAGACAAAGAATGTTCGACAAAACACAATACAGAAAACTAAAGATTGAGCAATGTGTACTCCACTAAATACCGGGGATGAACTCAGGTTCTCTGGAACGATAAGAAGTTCCTTCTCCACTAGTGACACCCGTCATGCTACTGTTAAAATAATTTTAAACTAATATAAAATGAAAGTCGTCACAGAAATTAAGGCTGCTGAGCTTGAGGCATCATCTGTATAAATCGAAAAGTGATCTTAAAATATCGATCTAACATTTTCTTATCGTCTTTCTATAACCCTTCGATAACCTCCGCTTCATACAAAATTGAGAACAATCGGAAAGGAAGGAAGCACATTTCGTATCCATTGGAGATATCAATAGTACGTTGGAAAGCTTGACCTATCTTAACGGGTATGTTGTCTTGAGAAAATTCCAGCATTTTAAGAATTTTATTCTTAGTGTATATTTTTGTATATCTCCACGAATTTTAATTTAAAAAAGTATAGCATTTCTTAAATCTTTTTAATGAGCACTTTCAGACGTCCTTTCATTTTGAATGAGATGTATATAGCGTCAAGAATGAATAAACTAAGTAAGCGTAGAAGATTATAAGCACTGACATGTACGTTTTTCACTTATAATAATCCATATCTGATTGACGTAACGAATGGAAAAGTATGTTTGATCACAATACTTTTGAAGATAATGTTTTATTGCAGACAGTGCAAAATGAAGAACTTTTGAAAAAAAAATTGCTTAGTAAAATATTTAGAGGAATCAGCTTGTAAGATTTTTTTTGCATTCAATTTTTTAAAGATTGAAGTTTTCACCACTTTTATTTTGGTACCTAGTCAGCAATGTCTTGTGAATTTTCCAACATATGTCATCATGATTTTTTCTGAACTCGCATCGTTAGTGGCGACAGGCACCGATTACACCGGTAGTAGTAAATACAACTACCGTACGATCACGACCCCCCTCCCAGAGGGTGTGCCTAGGGTAGAATAGGCACCAGGTTTCTCCGTCCTAGAGGCACTAGTCCTCTATAAGGGGTCAATCCCGCGGAAACCCCGGGTATAGAAATGGGACCGAGAGCTTCTTCGGCTTGAAGGGGCGTCCGTCGGTTATGCGGGATGTATAAATTCACAACCAACCCGTCCTTCGGATGAGACGTAAATAAAACCGAGGT
>MJUT01031499.1:1083074-1131297 GCA_002080005.1 Gigantidas platifrons
CATTGGCCTATCCGTCCCCGTTTTCAACCTACATATTGATTTATTGTAAACAAGTTCTCGTCCTGGATATAGCTAAAAATTGCTCGCTGGACGTTAATCATCAATCAATCAATCAATCAATCATACGATCACGACCACGAAGGCCCCATGGAGGATTCAAACATTCCTACAATGACACCAAAGCAGATCTGGTAGTGTAAATCTAACAAACTCCTTCATACTTCGTTCATCCATAAATTAAACATTTTGATTGTATTCTAATTTTTTCCATTAAATTCCTACTTAAAAGAGAATTGTTCTAATTGTGGCTTAAATGATGATGATGATGATGATGATGAAGACGCAATCAATGTGACGAAGATAATTGTGTTCTGTTTCAAAGAAAGAAAAGGCAGGAAATCATTAATTTGCAGAAAATAACAGTGGGATACTAGTGAGCATTGTTTCATAACTACTTAGAGCTAATTATTAAAAAGCAGATGTGTGTATTATTGATAACTATTTAAGTATAATAATGCAAGAAAATTGTTTTTTTTTTCTTTTTCTTTTTTTACATTTCATAAAAATTAGGATCAGGGGTTATATTTCACTAAAATTAGGATCAGGAAACTACTTCATGTAGATTTTTGAGCACATTACCAGTTGCATCTCAATCTCTGTTGTTTCATGAACACTTGAAATATTAGCTTAAATTTTCCGGACACGTGTACAACAGTATCAAAAAGACATACTGCGAAGAAACGCTTGTAGATATTACAAGGCAATCAGAAGTTGTAAATCAAAGGACAAACAATACAAATGCCAAAAGATTACTACACAGTTAACTCCAGATTGACCAGCACAAATCCCATTAAAACTGGGGATGAATCTGGTGATAAGTCATGAATGAATGAGGAAAGAACCGGATTGTTATATATGGTGCTTCACCACAATATATACATTAATTTTGCCAAATAAGGGAAATAAAAAAATTACCGAACTCCGAACAATCTTCCAAAGGGAAAGTCAAAACTCACAAATATATAAACAGGCAAAATCAGTCAACAACCGGAAAACTGGGAAAACCGTATTATATATATATACAACAAAAATAAAAAGTATATCTGGATGTAAAGTATATTCATAAAGAAAGAGTAGCAAAAATATCAGAAAATATTGCATTTTTATTTTACAAAGAAATCTACATGAAATATTTGATACTACATTGTATATATTATAAATACAAATATTGTAGACAGGGTTGGGATTACTATATTGCTCCATTAATTCAATAATTAAAATAAAAACTATTATGTGGTTAAATGTAGATATCTACTTTAGTGGACATGATATATTTCTGTGATGGATTTAAAGGAAGAGTTTAAAGCCCTTTTCTGTGTACTAAAAATCATTAAGGCTAAATTCAACTGGCACATTATATTAAGGAGAAAGAATCTCAGATATTTCTGATTTATTGTTTTGAATTTTGTTAGCTTCTAAATGTACAATTAATATTTTTCCTTCTCTCTTCTGTAGACAAGGTTAAACTTGTTATTGCTGAAGTTTAATTATAGAATATTTCTGTCTACTGTGATTCAAATAAAACTGTACATGTTTGTAAATGTATTATTTTCTTTTTTTGTTATGGTGTCATTCTGTCTAGGTACTGTGAGTCAGATAATAGGTTATCCTGTTTAGGTGCTTTAGTCGAATTGCTCAAGATTTTGTTTATGCAATTGGCTTTCCAAACTTCCATTGAAAGCTTTTACAGAAACGTGTTATGCACTCTGGCTTCCTCCACCACTAAAACTGGTCGCCATGATATATAGCTGAAATATTGTTGAAAGTGGCGTTAAAACACTAAAAATCATCAAATCCAATCAGATAATAGAACTGATACTACATATTTTATAACTACTTGGTCATGAAGATTAAATAATTATGTATAGTGTTCAAGACTCTTTACAACAGTGCTATTTGTCTGGTTATATTTGAGAACTGGCATTTTACTCACATGTAGATCAATTTCACTTGCATGTGGATCCATTTTACTCACATGTGGATCCATTTTACTCACATGTGGATCAATTTTACTCACATGTGGATCCATTTTATTCACATGTGGATCCATTTTACTCACATGTGGATCCATTTTTCTCACATGTGGATCCATTTTACTCACATGTAGAAAAAACTTGAATGATCCCCCCCCCATCATTTCAAATGCCATAATATAGCTGAAATATTGCTAATGTTGGCATTAAACATCAATCAATCAACCATCATTTCGATAATGGGGGGGGAGTGCCTGTACCAAGCTTGGAAAGTCAGAGATCATGTACATGTGAGTAAGAGGTATTGATTTTGACTTTTTATATGATTCATTGGTTACATTTTGAAACTGTTCCAACAGTGTGTAATTTTCATTGTTTTTCATTTTATTGTTCATTTTGAATAATTGGATGTTTCTGCCAGCATTGACCGCATCGGTGGTGTAATGGTTAGCGTGCTTGCCTCGAGTGCAGTAGATCATGGGTTTGAGTCCCAATCAGGTCAAACCAAAGACTATAAAATTGGTATTGGTTGCTTCTCCGCTAAGCACGCACCATTAAGGAGAATGAGCAAAGACTGGTTACCCTGGAATCAGCATAATGTGGCCGAGTGTGGCAACATGTCTATCCACTGACTGTTGTTTCAATAAGCTACCACTTTGAAAATCCAACTACCTAAGCGTGTTGGTCTAGTGCAAAGCAGACCTCATCATCATCTCATTGAAAATTAACTTGTTCTCGCCATGATGAAGCTGAAAAATTTCTGAGTTGGCATTAAACAACAATCACTAACTCACTCTTCCAGCATCAATAAAAATTATAAAGAATACATGTTTTTAATATTTTAATCACATTTTAACAAAGATTTATGTTTTAAGGTAAAACAAGTATAAAATGATCAATCAACAATAAAACTTTATAAAAATAAGGCATATATTAATTATTTATCACCATGGTAATCATGATTCAAATACAAAGTACAACTGATAAATTAAGTCATAAATAAATAAAAACAAAAATTAGTTAACTTTCTCAAGATATCATTACCACTGATATATTACAGGCACGAAAAGTTAGGTCAAATATTTTAAGATTTTGACAGCAAGAAATTTGTCAAAAAAGGTACAAATTACCAGTATTAACATTATTTCACAATTTAAAAACATACTTTTAAAATTGTGCCAACAAATTCTAGAGCCTAAAGAATTTTAAACACAGGCAAATGGAATGTGATAAATGTCTGTAAAACAAATAGCAGACAAGTTAATATAATTTAATTCACAAGGACGGAATATTTCTTTTTAACATACTCTGTATATAACTATTGTCTTTGTTTATTGCTAGACTTCCTTAAACCTCATGAAAACTATGCGAATAGTTGTGGTATTTCTAATGTTTTCACACTAAGTAACCTTGGTCCTTAGACGTTTCACATGGTAAATGCATACTAATCTCTGTGAAGATCTAATTTAATAGCATAAATGAGGAAAAATAAACCGTTTTCACAAGCACATGTAACCCTGATACAGTAATTCCCTTGGTATAAGGCCCCTCCACAAAATGTCATCTCTCTTATCAGGCCAGAGTTCAGATATATATTGTGATAGTAAAATATTACTAAATTGCCTCCTCTGGAGAGACCATCCTTCTTATAAAGTCACCTTTTCATTGTGGAAGAGGTGGTCTAATAAAGAGAGGGGGCTATTATAAAAGGTATTATTATGATAACCTCATAAAACACCTTACTTTACTTTGATAAAACTTTCTTGTTTATGCATATTCATACAGGTATTAGAAGTTATATGCAGTTACTCAATGGCATAAAACATAGTTTTAACAATATTGAAAAGTAAGTATAAAGGGCATTAAAGGCACATGTATATGTTTTTTAAATATTTTTAAACATCCTGAAACTTTAGAAACTGGAAATAAATAAAGTTCGTGTCGGCATGAGTTTGTGTACTTTAGCTTCATGTTAAGCAAACAATTTTTTTTCTCTCTGAACAGCTTAAAAGCATCCATAAAAACTATTTCGGCAATGTTTTAACCAAATACACAAACAAAGTGACTCTTCTACAAAACAAGATATTCAGGTTTCTGACATGATTGTGAATGTAAATGCATCAGACACTTGCTTACTTTAAATCCAAGTAAACAGAAACATTGAAAATAACATAAACCACTGCTGGAAATCTGGTGTCATATCTAAACCAACACACTGGCTGATGGAGTAATTCCAAGACTGGTCTCTTTGACTGGATCCTTAGTTGACTGGTATCCTGCCAGATACACTGGATGCTGGAGTATTACGTGACTGTTGTGTAGACTGGTACCTCGACTGTCCAGGAGATAAGGAAAACTCATAGGGATCTGCACTGGCAAATATTCTCATCTTGTCTTCTAAAACATAAATACGTGAACAATAAACCATATACAAGGGAGGGAACTCATGATACTGAGGAGGTCAGCAGAATTAATAACTATACAGTGTGGCAGAGACATCTGGTAGTAAATAATGAACTACTAGTATATTATTTTAAAAATAAACATAATTACATATAAAAGCCTCATACATCTGGTAGTAAATAATGAAATAGTTTTACATATGTATATATGGTTACAGGTAAAACAACTCTTAAATAAATAGCTTTTTTCAAAACAGTTCCAAAAAACAAAATCTTGTGATTACGATTACTGTATTGTGCATACAAGTTTGGTATCATGAACAATTATACAGAATTCCTATTGCTTTATTCAGAATTGATATAAGCAATAAATAAATATAAAACCTCAAACAGACTTGGTGAGTAGATTAAAAACTAAAAATAAAACCATCAAGAACTGTCAATAAGATTTGTTGTAGTATTTGGTTTATTGACTCTGGTAACATAATGATTATAATTTCATTTTGTAACTTTATAATCACCACACTGATTTTCAAGCACAATATAGTGAAATGACTTTTATTTGTCAATAGAATGCAAATCTGTTTTTGAAAATGAAAACAATTGAAAGAGATAACTAGCAGCAATCTAACTAAAACAAACAAAGAACATTGTGAGATTTTATTTTTCTCTATATAGTTGGGACATTGTGAGATTCTACTTTTCTCTCTAGTGTGGACATTGCAAGATTCTATTTTTCTCTATTGTGTGGACATTGTGAGATTCTATTTTTCTCTATAGTGTGGACATTGTGAGATTCTATTTTTCTCTCTAGTGTGGACATGGTGAGATTCTATTTTTCTCTATTGTGTGGACATGGTGAGATTCTATTTTTCTCTATTGTGTGGACATGGTGAGATTCTATTTTTCTCTATAGTGTGGACATTGTGAGATTCTATTTCTCTCTATAGTGTGGACATTGTGAGATTCTATTTTCTCTATTGTTTGAAGATTGTGAGATTCTATCTTTCTCTAGCTTTATAGTTAGATTTAATTTCATAATCATATTACAAGACAATCATCAGGTCGATTGACAAGTTTCTTCAATGATAAAATGAAATGTGTGCTGATATTTATATGCTGTGAAATGTATTTATAAAAACCTGAATTAAAAAAAAGGCTTTAATTACGTGTGAAAACTTATACAAGCTCACAAATAAAATTGATCAACCTATGTTTTATTGATGGATCTTGGACAAAATAAATATGTTTGTAAATAATTTACCACCCCCTCAAAAAACAAAATGTATGGGTACATTTTTTTGTAGTTAAAAAGTCCTGTTTTCTCATTGGGAACTGATAAAATCTTCTAGCTTATATACATTAACTTGTTCTATGACAATCAACTCATAAACTAAATAACTATCACTATCAACTTTCACTTTCCAAATAAGGAATAAGAGACATTATTTTGATACATGTAATTATTGTGATATTTATTTTTTATTAAATTTTGTTTTCAAGTTTTAAAAAATTTGTTTGTGCATTTGAAACATTGTGCAAAAATAAATGGACATGTAAATTTAATAATTGAAATAGATGACTGTGCCTATTAAACATTGTAAAAAACAAAAGATATTTTAATTGTCCACCTAAAAAAGGATGATGGTACTATCAAAATCTTATGCTGTCATCAGCATGAAATTTAGTATTTTTAACGTTGGTATTTTTCTTACATTCAGTCTAATTAAAATAGATATTTATTTCTTAAATGTGAATTGCCATAAAAAAAATTAAACTCAACAAACAGCCAATTTTGTTCACAGATTGGATATTCTAAGAAATCTTATTTTTCTAGTGGTGTGAAAATGAATCCTAGAATTATTTCCCTTGCTTTCATTGGAGATGTTTTCTTTCTCATGAGCTTAACACTCATATTTTCTTCCCTGTAATAATATCACATTGTAAGAAAAACTCTAGGCCTGTGAAGATAGATAAACAGCATCATACTTTACTTTACTTTACTTTACTTTACTTTCATCATAATAAAATTGTGAATGATATATTCAAACAGTGATCACATTTAAAGCATTTACCGGGTAGAAGATGGCTGACTTCTTTTGTATTACTAGTTAATATTTACCAACAATTAGAAATTTCATAGAGTAAACTCTAATATACTGAAATGTATTTGTTAAATATCAAAATCAATGTTGAAAATGTTCCACTGAAAATGTTAAAAATCTTTGCTTGTTTATATACATGTACAAATGTACAATGAAAATTGTTAGCACAATAACACAACAATGATGATGGTTAGTAATTGAGTCCTACTCAACCTATCAAATACAGTGTATAACAAAGCATAATTCATTTTCATTTTTACACTAACTTTCAATTTACCTTTATGAAACTGTAAAAATTGTAATAAAACCCCAAAAGAAACATTTATTATATAGCACCATTTTAACCTGTCAATGACTTATTATGTCTAAAAATATATATGGGTATATGAAGCAAAAAGTAAACAGAATGGTTAATTTGATAAATCATACTTCTTCATGACTTTTTTGCGCAATGGATAATTATTACATGTTTTTAAAATTTGAACTTTTAAAGTGTGAATTTCACACCCATCCTTCACTCTTGATGTGTAATGAGCCCCAAGTCAGATCGTTTAATTTTGTTCAATTTTATTCACAATGGTTCACATATCATCTATAAAATATTTAGAAAACTACTACTGATCTGTTTAAACAGCAATATTTTGTTTATCGGTAGTTGACTAAAATTAGTTGAAATGCAAAATTTGGTATTATTTTTCCTTGACACCGAGCATAAATGGCAGACTAAACAGAAAACAAAAACAAAAAACAACATAATCATATTCTGTAAAATATGGTTGTCATGGCAACAAACATTTTACAAATAATTTGACATTTGACAAAACAACACAATGATATGATGTTAAATGAACAACGATTGTCCCTAGTACCAAGCATTATACCAGTAATTTGACAAAACAACACAATGATATGATGTTAAATGAACAACGATTGTCCCTAGCACCAAGCATTATACCAGTAATTTGATCAAACAACAGGATGATGTAATGTTAAATGATAACAAATGTTTCTGGCACCAAGCTTTTAACCCTGATAACAAACCTTCTCCGATTTCTGTCGTCCACTTTTCTAAAATGTAGTTACGATTTAGGATCAGTGAGAAATAATTGAATATCAAACATTATAATGTAACAGGTATAATGGCTTTTATGGTTTTATGGTGTTTAATGCCACTTAAATTGTCTAGGTTTATTTTAATGTAAATGTTATTGACAACAACCATTTATTTCTACGACTATTTACAATTATTTTTGGTAGAAAAAAGGGGGGAGGGGGTTCATCTTGAATGTCTTGAATTATGCATCTGCCGTGAGAATATTTTGAAGATTTGGTTTGTTACTTATTTCTCATAGATCTGAACACACTAATATTTACAATTTTCTATCACATGTTTTAGCAGTGTAAACAAAAAACATAATCATTATCAATTCTAGAAACATACAAGATCATGAACCACTCAAAACAGAAAAAAAAAACTCTTTTAAAATTTGTATTCATTTTGCATGAGAGCTTAACATCTGAAATGAACACATAGAGAAAATTGCTGAAATATTGACGATTTGGTTACCTTGGTTGGTAAAACCTACAAAAACCTGGGTCACCATTTTATTTCATACAATATTATGAATATTAAAATTATGATGTGGAGCTTTAATGTTTGTTATTATATAACAAGTGTTGCCTGAGGGCAAGTGTGGACACAGAAATGTGCTGTCCAAAAGGCAAGTGTGGATGTCAATATTTCATATTATTTAACTTAAAAAAAAACTATTATGTTGCTGACATTAAGTTTCCGGAAATTGGGTTGTCGTATGTCCATATAATAACTTCAAATATACGTGATATCCATACTCGACATAGCGATAATTTGTTGTTGACATTTTTCTATATTCAAATAATCCTAGATTATTATTTTTGTTTAAAGTCCGGTCCTGTGTTTTTATTTCAAACTCCTCTCATTTACAAAACCACTGATATTTGTTCAATTTTTAACGTTGATTTAAGCTTTAGTCGCAACAAATTTATATTTTTCTCTTTAAACTGTCGAAACATAACATTTATTTAACTGTAAAATTCCCCCCCTTTTTCCCTTTTTTTCTTGTTTAAATCAATGATCAACAATATTCCAGAATCAAACAAATGAATAAATATAACATAGCATCTTCCCTTTACATTGTCAAGATTCTATATTTATAAACTATTGTCCAAGATAAAACAACAATCATCTGCATCAATTTTCCCACGAAAAATGGATTAGTCTATTTAAAGTAGGGTCTTAGCCCTCTAATAAAAATAGTGTTCTATATTCGGTATAGCTTATTAGGATTAAACCATGCATAGGTTATAACATAACATGTTCAAAATATGTGCAAGAAGTGAAAAAAGTGTGTATTTTACATTAATCGATGGATTTCAGCAACTTATAACATCTTTTTTCACCCCACTGAAACACATATGGGAAATTCCGAAATTCCAGCGTTTGAGGTGCCCAAAGGGTAAATTCTTGTAAACACTGGCCTCTTTCAATTAAATTTGAAAGATTTTTTGTCATTGCAACCCCGTTCACAGTTGCCCAACAGAAGTCCACAGGTCGTCCACGTGTCACAGTTTAGAATAATCCTTCAGGTAATCCTTCAGGACCTACAGTACCCTGTGACCCACATTAGCACGACTCACCAATATTTTCTGAATAATGTTGTTTAAATAAATCATGCTTGTTTAATGTGCAAAATGGATGACAATGTTTTACATGTTTTGAAATTGATGTCATCACACTATACACAATAATCAACAACTTCATTTGTTGCTGTTAACACAGTAAAATGAAACTTGTGACAGTGAAGCCTGAATAAGCTGTAAATCTATGTTTAACACATGTAATTTGAACACTTGTTTACTCTGAACATGGAAAAGAAAGTTCAAAATGGGTTTGGTTTAGACAGATTTCACTGTGCTGATTTTATATTAGATGTTCAGTTACAAGGCTGTAGAAGATAACTCAAATTAAGAGTTTCTAAAATCATGCAACAAATTCAATCTTATGCAGTTTTAGTTTTATTTTTAACAGTGAAAATATTTTCATCCATTATCACTTCTATAATCAAATTATATATTTTGAAAAAAAACCTGAAATTTCTCTGATTATAAATAAAAGCATCATTTTTTGCTTTAACTTATTTTCATAAGAGTCAATCATAGATACAACACAAAAAGTCCTTGAAAATCTAACTTTATTTTTAGAACCTTCCCTAAAGGCTAAATAATAGCTATTATAGAAAATTGATTTCAAAACTCATGATTTTTAAGCTGCAAATAACAAATAAACCCCAACACCTACCTATAAACTTTTCGGAGTTTGCACTTGTAGCCACGTCTTTCCAGGAACTCAAATAACTGAAAAAAATACAATACATTTGTATCAATTAAATCAAATAAAAGTTATTTCAACATTTCATATTGAGTTAGATAATGGTGTATTTCATTTGAGATAATTAAGACAGATGGGCCACGGTAGCTGTGTGGTTAAGGTTGTCAACTTCTAACCACAAGCCTAACAACACTGACATGGGTTCACAGCTCAAGTGTTAAGGCTTCCAGACAGCCACCCAAGTCATAGGGCTTCAACTGTCAGTTTGTAATAACTATCCCAGATTTTCTCCAACAATTTGTTTAGTAGTCTCAATATAGCTGAAAAGTTGTTGAAAATAATGATAAACACCCATAAGTCAACACAATTCTAATTGAGACAGAACAGGAAACCATAAATACTCTTAGTTGCTAAACAAAGATACTGTTATAGTATTCAGTAAATCCAGAAATTTGGGTTCCTCTTCTTCCAAATGGTCTATGGTATTTGGACCCATCACAACTTACTCACAAAAGGTAAGACTAGTTGTCCAGTCCAAGAATTAATTTATTTTCCAGTTTTCTAATACATCTGCACCATGATATAGCTGAAAAATTGATTAGTTGGCTTTAAACAAAAATCACCCACTCACTTTTATGTGTCTGGACCCATTTCTACCTACTCATCAAAGTTGAGACTAGTTGTCCAGTCCGAGCTTATACTACTTAACAGTTTTCTAAAGCATCTGGGTCCATTTTTACTTACTCGTCAAAATTAAGACTAGTGGTCCAATCTAGAAGTTCATCTACTTCCCAATCCTCTAAAGCATCTGGACCCATTTTCTCAACAGTGGCCACCATACCAGCAGCAGCACCCTCTATCAAATTAACAGTTTCTGGATCATCAGATTTGGCTTTTAACATACCATCCTTGTACCTTAGCATGACAAAAATAAGCTTATAAAAAGACTTGTACATGAATGGCTAAACCTAGCTGATTAACAACTTGTGATGTAAATTTAATCGAAAAAGAGGGGAGATAACTGGTTATAAATGATTGACCACTATTACTTTCGTATGTAATTTAACATTGACTGAAATAATAGCAAAACATGTTTATAATAAATGTATCTAATAGTAAAAAAATTACTCTTACAAAAAAATAACTCTTGCAAATTCTATGAGTTTATTACTCATGCACTGTAACATCTGGTTTGACAAAATATAGTTTTAATTAAATATTAAAAGAACAATTAATGAATGAAACTTTATAATTAGCAGTGATGAAAAAGCATTTAAATCAATGTAGAACATCTGCAATAAATTGTCAGTGACCAAGGCATGTACAGTTCATGGGATCCCTGGATAAGACCCAAATCATTTTGAACAAAACAAAATGTTCGATTTGGCTGAAGAAGTTTTCCAGATACTTAATTTATCATATTTTTTAATACAAAAATGAATATTTCATCATGAATTATGTTTATAAACTATTTCTTACATTTTCTTCATCCAATCTATTTTTCTTTCCTTCTTCCTTTTAGCTACGTCTTGGATTCTTTGTAACTGTCAATGTTAAAAAAAATCATATTATGTAAATACTCTGCAAGACAAAAATGAAGAAAAAAAACCCCAAACATTTATATGATTTATTCTGACTTGTGAAATGGTGTAAACACCTTCAGTTGAAGCTACATAAAAAAACAAACATTTCTTTTTACAATTCTGATATTTGTCTTTGAAATAACAAGAGGTAAATGACACATACAATCTATAATTTACACTACAAGAGCAGACGGCTGCCTGGTTTCTACTAAGTCAGTGTAAGTAAGGAGGGTAAAAAGCAATTCATTAACATCTAACAACATCCCTTAAATGATCTATATATATAAGAAGTAAGTGTCTACCAGCATATAATGAAATTTCAAATTAAAGTTTCAGGCTAAAAGTTTCCTATTCTAATCTTTGAAAAGACCTTGAAAGCATATTCAACATCGACCTTTGTCCCAGTATTGGGTCATAATGAAGATCAGACTGGATATATCCAGGAATGGCAACAACACACTAAAATATAGACATAGTTTTCTGATCACATAATTTCAGCTACTGATACATTTGCCAAAGAGTGGAAAGTGGTTATAATGGAATAACGGTAGTTTTGAAGGTTGAGACAGACATTATCGCTAGTATCTCAGAGAGGCCAATAGGATGATGAGATGTGAAACTAGTGATAATGTATGTCAAAAACTTAAAAATTGCTGTTATTGCATTTATCGGTCATGTCATAATGAGATTGACATCACACTGACTGGTAATTTTCAGTATTAGAGTCCATCTGTTAATATTTGTCAATATCTCTACGTGAAATCAAAGGAAATTGTCTTTAATTATAAATTATCGATAAAATTCAATCCTTGGCTAGCAAAATTAATTATTAACATCAGACATACCTTGTCATGATTAAATTCATATTTTTTATTTGACGTCTCCCATGTGACAGGATCTGCCATCAGATGGTGAATAAGACGATCAGAAACGAGTCGCCAGCCATTGTTATCCGTTCGTTTGTACCATTCATTTTTATCTGGAAAATTAAAATAAGGATATATTAATAAATATTTAGGTTTCATCACAAATTATTATTTTGTTTTCTAAAAGAAGAGGCTAAATAAAAAAAGACCAACATTTTACACACAAATAAAAAATGTACTTGTCAACTTCAAAAGATTCTGAAAAAGTTATTTTGTTAGATATAACTTCATCTTACCTTCATTCTATGACAATTTAAAAATATGAAAAAAAAAAATTCTGTTTGTCTTAAATCATATAGCAACATAAATATATCTTTTTGATTGTCTTAAAATGATAAGTGTGACTTTGTGTGAAACAAAACAGCATATCGGTGGTTTTCTCTGGGTACCCCAGTTTCCTCTACCAATAAAACTGACCACCATGATATAACTGAAATATTGCTGAAAGTGGCATTAAACACCATTAAAAAGCCCCCCCCCCCCCCTCCCCTGTTTAAATTTTCTTTTCAGAATCCTACTGTATTACCTTTAGAGTAGACTGATCATAAATATTGTCACTGTTGGGATTCGTCTCGTTATTCTTCTTCCTTGTCTCATTTCATCCTCTTAATGATTGTATTTGAAGCATCACTGACCAAAATCCATTTGAAACAAATTACATACTGATTTTCCTTACAGTTCCTAAGAGACTGCATCAGTGGTTTAATGGTTAGCATGCTTGCCTTTAGTGCAGTAGATCGTGGGTTCAAGTCCCTATTGGGTCAAACCAAAGACTGTAAAATTGGTATTTGTTGCTTCTCTGCTAAGCACACAGCATTAAGGAAAAGAGCAAAAACTGGTTGGCTCGGAATCAGGATAATGTGTCCGAATGTTGTGACATTTCTAACCGGGACTGTTGTTTCAGTGAGTTAGCACTATAAAAATCCAACTAAGCATGTTAGTCTAGTACAAAGCGGACCTCATCATCATCTCATTGAAACTTCTCACCATGATATAGCTGAAAAATTGTTGAGTTGGCGCTAAACAACAATCACTCACTTACAGTTTCTAAAAAGTTGGAAAAAAATGTTAAAAAGTATCGTCTGAAGGCTTGACATGTTTCAGTAAATTTTACTGAAAACTATACAGGGTTAATTCCTGGACAATATTTGATCATTTGATCATTCTTACCAGCAGAATCTGGAGTAACTCTGACTTTACTATGGACATCTTTAGCCATCTGTAGTTTAACTGAGGATACTGTATAATTTTTAGGACTGTTAGCACACAAATCTTGTATAGGTCTGTGTGTGAAGATCTTGTAGTATATATTTGGAGGAAATCTCTCCTGTATGTGTGAAAATAATATATTACAAAAAATATATAGAAACACCAATCAATGCAGCAATTACTGACCATATAACACAATTAACTTAATCAAAGGCTAAACAGTGATGGTCAAAAATTACATCAACAAAAATACCTCTTATTGACTGCAAACTGCCAATAAAACATACAGAAGACAATGACAGTTGTAAGCTTGGACCTGTGATAAAATATGGCAGATTTAAATTCAAGAATAGGAACCATCCCCTCCTAATGGTAAACAATTTACAATCCAACATTTTTTTTTTGCAGGATATTGATATCAAACATTTACTGGGTTTATAATTTGACAACTTTCTGATAAACATAATTCTTAAGAGAAAATTAGTTTTATTTAAGAATATAGTCTAAATATCTCGCCACTATCTTCTGAATTAAATGTTTTCCGTTCAAATTGAGGAGGACTTTTGAGATGATTGCAAAAAAAAACTATTGTGCTGTGTCAGTCTATATTTGATAACAACAGCTGATAGTTATATAAACTTGACATGAACCCCTGATGAACCTAGATTTATTAAGAGTTACTTACCCCTACCAATCTGAACTTGACATGAACCCCTGATGAATCTAGTTTTATTAATAGTTACTTACCCCTACCAATCTAAACTTGACATGAACCCCTGATGAACCTAGTTTTATTAAGAGTTACTTACCCCTGCCAATCTAAACTTGACATGAACCCCTGATGAACCTAGTTTTATTAAGAGTTACTTACCCCTGCCAATCTAAACTTGACATGAACCCCTGATGAACCTATTTTTATTAAGAGTTACTTACCCCTGCCAATCTAAACTTGACATGAACCCCTGATGAACCTAGTTTTATTAACAGTTACTTACCCCTGCCAATCTAAACTTGACATGAACCCCTGATGCACCATCTAACAGCTTGGCTTCATTAGGATTAATGCACCTTAACATCAAAGCAGGATTACCCCTGGCTTTAAAGTTGATTAAATCTCTGTAATACCTGTATACTTGTATATCCTATGGTAAAATAAATATATAGCTTATTAACGGGCATATACGAAATATACATACAAAATTATTTCAATTTTTGTAACTTGTGGATATGATTTTCATAAATTTGCAGGTCATGTCATCCTTAAAACATACTGATTTGCTTAAACCTGATTTTTAATTGGGTATGTCAGTTGGTAAATTTTTATTTTTAAACATCTAGAAATAAAGGTCTGTGGGATTCCTGATAATTTTTGTGTTTTCTGCAGAAATATGTCCTAAATAACTCTCACATTAACAAAGGTTTATCCATAGAGGATATCCATGCTTTGTGGAGGGGGAATTATTTCACTGCATTATTAATAAAAATGATCTAAAATCTGTCACAAAGATTCAGCATTGAACACTGTGACAAGTACCTAATTCGGCAGTTCAAATATGAATTGGAATCCTTAGAAGTTCAAGTAAGTCATTCTAATATAACATATTTGTCCTTATAGTACAGGTGGAAACTTGAACTCTATCAGATTTCCTAGCACTTAATCTGGAGAAGGGGCCATCATAGTCATGATTTACAACTACCTATGCAATCAGTGCCTATCACCACTAACGTTGTGGGTTCGAATCCTGCTGAAGGCGAGGTGTACTCAATACAACATTATGTGACTAATTTTGACAGTGACTTGCAGTAGGTCATTGGTTTTCTCTGGGTACCCTGGTTTCCTCTATCAATAAAACTGACTCACGATATAACTGTAATATTGTTGAAAGTGGAGTTAAATACCATAGCCATAATCTGGATAAAGATTTTACAGTTTCAAATAGAGTTGTCACTTTACATCATTTTTTCTCATTCCAATAATGACGACATACAGCTCACATATTATAGAGTGGTTTCTATCACATTCATATTTGTATCATGAAGCAGTATTTATACAAGGAATAAAATTCTAAATGAATCTCTGGAAGAAGAAAGAAGCTTTCTTGCTATGAATGGTATTTGATGGTTTCAAAAGTATATTTTCAAATTTAATGCATGATATTATTGCTAGCTAAACCATTTTTGTACAGAAAAAAAACTGTCATTGTGATAAACTATGATGGCTAAATTAATTCATTTTTATTTCAATTGGATACAAATCTGTCAGAAATTTCAGTTTAAAAAATACCCAAATTGAGTACCTTGCCAAAATTATATCAGATTTATTAAATAAAGAGACAAAGTACTTACAATATGTCTTCTCCAACTTTTTTGTATAATAGTAGCTGCCATTCTTTCTGTAAGAGGTCGACGAGGTCGGGATGGTTTGACTGACATTGGCTGTGGAATAACTTGAGGAGCATGTACGTAAGCTGGTGGTGGTGGTGCACTCTCTCTGACTTTTTCTCTATGTTTCTTCCACCAATTTTGTATATAAATAGCAGAAAATTCATCAAATCTAAAGAAAAGACCATTTTTGTATTTAATACAGAAGAAACGCAGAACAATTTTGTGACAGAACTGAAATTTGTGCATGCTAAACTTAATGGTTGAGGGGAAATTCATTCATATGAGCATTCCAGAAATCTTTGATTTCAGAAATTCCTTAATTAGCTCACCCACCTGCTGTACATATTGTATAAAGGAAATACCTTGTAAATAGTATAAATGTATTAAAATAAAGGATTCAACGAATCATAAATCTACAAAATAATTTATACCAGAAAAACAACAATAATCCTACAACAAATTTCCCAATCATCTGACAAGTCAAAAGTTCTAATAAACATGTGAGAGTTCATGGTGGGACTCCAAAATTATGTACAATGTACCAACACCAATACTTTTTTCATGATTTGGGCAATTATCTACTAGTGGAAGGACACTAGATAATTGATCATCCATCTTACAAAAATTACAATGAAGGCTTAAAACTGTATAATTTAAATAAAATAAAATGTCAGCTAAAACTTAGATACATGTATACTCAGTACAAAGTCCTCATGATGAGCACACGTCCTCCGGCCCAAGACGAGCAAACAATTTTCGGACAATGTAAATTTTCAGTTTTTATTTAGATTTACGGTGTATATAAAAATAAATTCAAGAATTTGATTAGTACCAGTAAATTCAAATTTTCATTTCAAGGATTGAGTACAGATAGTTTAAAATTAACTTCTACATCCTCACCATTACATTTAAACTTCTATTAAGACAGATAAAACATTAGAAATTTTGTAATATTAAAAAATAATGGACTGTTACATCTAAGAATAATATACATCCATTAAAAAAAATACTCAAACAAAAGAAAATTCTGCAGTGTCCTTTCTAAGCAGAAGAAGCTAATGCTATTCAAGAACTCCAGAACTGTGCTATTGACATCAACAACTGGATGAACAATAATAAGTTGAAGATGAACAATTCGAAAACAGAATTTATTCTTTTTGGGAGTCTGTCTCAACTCGGCAAGTGTAATACCAACGAAATTATTATTTGTGACGAAGTTATAAAATCGAAAAATTGTATTAGATATCTTGGTGCTTTTTTGGACGAGACTCTGAATTTCAAAGAACATATTAAAAGAAAATGTAGAACAGCTAAGCTAAATTATTTCAAGATAAAAAGCATTCGAAAACATTTGTCAAAAGAAGCCACAAAAACTCTAGTTCTATCTTTAGTTATATCTCATTTGGATTATTGTAACGTTATTTTATATGGTATTCCTCAAAACGAATTGTTGAAACTTCAACGTATTCAAAACATGTGTGCCAAACTTGTATTGAATCGCTCAAAGTATGAGAGTTCTAAACAAGCTTTATATGATTTACATTGGCTTCCAGTCAAAGCTAGGATAAGTTTTAAAATATTAATATATATGTACAAATGTTCTGTTGGAAATGCACCATCATATTTAACTGAATTATTGTCTCCTCAAGTATCTAGACGTACGCTAAGGTCATCTGAGTCTTCTGCAGGTTGTTATGTTATTCCTTTTAATAAGAAGAGATCATTTTCCGATAGAAGTTTCAGTACAATTGGTCCAAAATTATGGAATGAGTTACCAGTTAGTCTGAGAAATTATAAATCTGTAGATATTTTCAAACGTCAATTGAAGTCATTGTATTTTGAAGATTATTTTTCACTATTCTGAACTTCTTGATAGCTGTAGCTTTAACAGCCTAAGATGTCAGTAATATTGTATTGTATATTGTTTTTGTACAGTTATGTTCATTGTATATTTTTATCTTTTTATTTTATTTTATTTTGCATTGTAAAACGCCATTGAATATGCATTGTATGTGTAGAAATAGGCGTTTAATCAAATTTTAAAGTTTAAAGTTTAAGCTACTTACGACATAACTTGACCTGGATCTTCAATCGATTCCTGCATCTCAACCAAATATTCATTATAATATCGTGCTAATTTCTCCTCTCTAGGAGGACCTATAATTTGACCCTTGAAGAAAAAATAAATATTCATTTAATAACCATTAATTTTTCATTATTATTTCACGATACAGTAAAACCTGTCTAAACCAAACAAGTGGGGGGCCATTATTTGTGTTCGGAACAGACAGGTGTTTGATTGATAAATAAAACTGACCACCACAACATAACTGAAATATTGTTGAAAGTGGTGTTAAACACCATAATCCTACTTCTTTTTTTGGCCTTAAGAAATTATGCATATTTGTTTTACAAATTCTCTAATTACTAAACATAGAATACATAGTGTGATTCACATTCTAAAATACTTTATTCCATCTAAGTAACAACAGAATTTAACTTATTTAAAGGATAAAGTGTACTAAATGGATCAGTTTATACAAGAAGGGAGATTAGGGTAAAACATACAGCATTGCAAGTGGAAAATATCTGCAGTACAAGGGGCAGGGGTAGGGTTACGGTATTTTATGCCACTTTCAACAATATTTCAGTTATATCGTGGCGGTCAGTTTTATTGGTGGAGGAACCCGGAATACCCAAAGAAAACCACTGACCTGTCGCATGTTACTGACAACCTTTATCATATAATGTTGTATCGAGTACACCTCACGTGAGCGGGATTCGAACTCACAACGTTACTGGTGATAGGCACTGATTATTTAGCCTGTTATCAAATATATCACCTTTTCATCTACTTCAAAATCTTCATGATCATCTTTATTTGTATGAGGACGACTGTTGTTATGCACTGGTGTGTCACTAGTCTTTGGATTCACATATTCAGACAAACGTGACCTTAAATTTAGAAAAGAAATGCAATGCTTAAATCATAAATAAAAATATAAAATCAAATAAAAAAGCAAAAACAGAAACAGAATCCTGGACCATTAATAGTTTTGTAAATTACACTCTTTTTCTGATATTTATATCAATATTTCACCTTGAGTGAGTGAGTGATTGTTGCTTAAAACCAACTCAGCAATATCATGCCAAGAACAATTAGATGATGATGAGGTCCGCTTTGTACTAGACCAACATGTTTAATTGGATTTGTATAGTGCTGGCTCACTGAAAGATCAGTCTGTGGAATACATGTCACCTCACTCTGACACATTATCCTGATTTTGAGCCAAGCAGTCTTTGCTCTTTCTCATGCCATGTTTGTATAAAGAAAATGTATAGAAAACGACGACATTTATTTCACTGTCTCATGATTGTAGTAAAAATGACCTGAAGAGCGATGACTTGACAGTTAAGTCTGTGTGTTCTGGGCAAATTCACTTAAATCTGGTCTGCAGTCCTCACACTGGCCCAGAACCAGTAAAACTTTTATTCAGACCAGTAAATTTTTCAGATTTTATTTAGAACTATATAAAAATAAATTCAAGAATTAGATTTAGACCAGTAAATTCTAATTATCATTTCGAGGACTGGGTCTGTAGATATACACTGAAAAGGGAACACCTCTTTTCAACTCCAAATGATATACCGTATAAGTGGTTTTATTCGAGGGAGGCAAATTTCGTGATTTTCTTCCAAATTGGTGGATTTTTTTTTAGCGGTATTTAATTTTCACGATCCTGAGTTTTAACCAAAATCAAATATTAGCAGACTGACAGTCATATTAGAATAACATTATCTGAACTGTTTGACCAACAATTCAAAATAGGAAATGTTTTAAAAATAAATTGAGTAAGAGCTTTTTGTATGCGATCGGTGGTATTTTAGAATTGTATACATGTTCATATTAGAAAACTGTGTAAGGGCATTTAATATAATTTTAACATATATGCTTTATTACAACACATTTACAAAAATTAAACACAAATAAATCTCATTAACAGACTCCAAAACAAAATGTGATCAATTAATTAACACTAAAAATTGTTAACTTACAGGTAATTAAAGATCAGTGAATGGAAATGATAATATTATTTACAAAAGGTGTGTTTACACAGCAACGACTATTCATGGTAATTAGTGTTTTAAAGATGAAAGGGAAATTAATTACATGTGAAATAATTTACCTGTTACAATGTATTTGTCACCAAATGCATTGTTTTCAGGAAGGATTTTTCCCCATTTGTTAGATATCTTAAAAGCATCATTTCAACAATTTTAAGATTGGCAGTGACCATATAATTGTTAAATATTTGTTATACAGTCATACTAGGGAAGGCAGATCTTGTACAATTATTCAAGACAATAAAGATATTTATGTAGTAAAGGGCAGAAATTTACACGGGTGGTTTTTTTCGCTGATCGAAGACTATCGCGAATAAAGCGAAAATTAGGTACCCGCGAAAAAACCCACTTATACGGTAAATCAAATGCAAAAGTTACTATGTCACATAGAGTCTTTATTATCACTAAGGAATCTTTATCATTACTATGGAAGTCGTCCTATCAACAGAAAGTTAATACTGTCCCTGGAAAATTGACAGTTGACCTCCCTGTTATGAACCTCTGTACTTAATTTAGAGAAAGTTGTAGAAAAATCAAACAGATTTATTTATAAGAAATAAGTGAATCTGAATAAAAAATGACAGTTATATAATTATAACTGATGAGACCTACCGAACTCTATGACCTCTCCATGACCTTTGTATTTCAATCGCAGCTGAAACTCTCCCTTCATCTGACTCAGGATTAGATTGGTATAATGTCTGAAATTAGTAGATTTTTAACCAAAATAAACATTGATAATATTATATCTAAAATTGATGAATATCATTTTTCTCTCAAATTATGTAAAATAATTCTGTTGTAAATGATTTGTCATTATTTATCTTTGTTTATATGTACACAAATATATTTTATCTAAGATTTACTAAAAACACAGACATTTGCTAGCAAATTCTATACAGTTTATAATACATTACATTTTGTAAGCAAATATTACTCCATGTAAAATTCAGTAGTCGTCATGGTCATGATTGTATGGTAGTTGGATTTACAACTATCTATGCAATCAGTGCCAATCACCACGAATCCCGCTCATGCAAGGTGTACTCGATACAACATTATGTGATGAAGTTTGTCAGTGTCTTGCAGCAGGTCAGTGGTTTTCTCCGGTTTCCTCCACCAGTAAAACTGACACCACAGATATATAATAGAATTCAAAGTTTAATATCTGCAGTATTAACAAACAAAACCTTTTTCGGAAATTCTTGAAATCCAAAATCTAAATTACTATGGACTTTCACATAGCGGAATCACTAAATAATGATAAAATGAAAAGCATTGTTCTGTCATTTAATACATACCTGTCTTAATTTCTTTGGTGAAGCAGCCAATTTTTCACTCTTCGATGTTGGAGTTTCTGCTTAAATAAGAAAATACAATAAATATGAATAAATATATTCTTCTGACTTTAAATCAAAATAACTTACTTACTTAAATAAGTAGTTTTATTGTCGATCAAGACACCCTTATACGTTACAGTCATACAGACAGTAAAATATATATTTCATACAATGATTTCAATTGACATGGGTCGAGTTCATATCGAAGTGCACCAGGGTAAGATTTTAAAATTCCAGAATACCTTTGATAGGAATTGTGACGAGATTAGGATGGACAGAAAATTTATTCGGAATCGGAAGCCTAATCTCAACGAGATTTCTGTAAGACTAAGACTTTTATTTTCGAATTATCGGCCCATATGAGCATAACAATCAAACATCAAATAAAGTTAATAATGCAATAACCAATAATCAATAATATTAAAGAAAATATAAGGCAGTACACAGTATTTAAAATGATTCTGATTCAGTAATACTGTTACTGGGCTCGGCCCAAATTCCATCCACTGCACAATGGGAGATAACTCTGATTGTACAGTGTTGGAATTCCCACAGAGCTTTGCAAATAAAAGAAACATAATGCATTTATTTACATACAATACACATCTGAGAACAATGGGAGACTCCACATATCAAACCATCTTTTCTTGCATTTTAAAGTTTTCAAAAACTATATCGCTTATAAAAGATATAAATTAATATCTTCATTTATCATCAAAAATACAAATTGTTGTTTAATGTCCATGAAGTTAGTTTGGGACCTCCCTTTCCATGAAAAATCTAATTTTATCATTATTTATTTTAAAGGGGCATTATCTGCCAAATCGAAATTTTTGTTACCCATAAAATTTATCAGATATGATTGATGCCTTAATAAAACATGTTTCTGTAACTTATAAATGTTATGAAATGTACGTGCATCGGGGAAAAACGTGCAACTGCTTGTGTTTTGAGATCGATCAAGAAATGGACGCCATCTTATTAATTATCGACATTGTTTATGGAGCTTGTCGAATCGTCATTAAATCAGTACAACAATGCACTTATTTCTTATTTTTTGTGAATATGCTTTTAGTCTGTGTTAATTACGGACAAAGAACCATGTAAGTTGGCAGTTAATAAGCGACAAAATACAAATTATTCGTTTTTACTTGTCACTAGTAAGGTCAATTGCATACGGAAAAAGCGAGGTCAAATTATTTGCTTGCAAGCAAATAAGTAATCAATTGTAATTTTCGTTCTCAAAAGGCAGAAAGTGGTTCGATAAGCTGTTTGATGTGAAATATTATTCTTGGGTAATAAATCCTGGTATCCACCAAATTGAAAATCATTAATTGTTTTATTATATGACACATTTTATATGTTGATTTTACCCTTAAAATAACCTTTTATCACGACGTTTCTTCGGTTTCGTATGGTGCAAGACGTTGGAATGTTATATTCACCACGCATTATGTCGCGTGAGGTGAATATAACGTTTTATCAAAGAACGTTTCTAGGGACGTCAGCCAATCAGATAAAAGAAATATTTATAGTCATATAATAATTACCTTTATTTCATCATTTTAAAGCTACATTCTCTGGTCAAAAGTATTCGGAAATGTCAAAAAATCCCTATATAATCAACCAAAACCAAATTTGTTTTTTATTGTGAAGTAATTTATTGATAGATTTTAACAAATTTTACACCAAAACACTTGGAATTGTTTATATTTTAATTGTTTATTTGCTCCTTATGTTTATGCGAGTGGTTTTTATTTGTACATAATTTAAACATGATTGTTAATTTTTAGGATTTATTTTTTAGTTGAAAAATATAGGAAAATCAAAGTCAATTTTTATTTGTTGTGTTTAAATTATGTATCCTCTCGTCCATTGAAATCGGTCAACACCTGAAATCGGTCACCATTTTGGAATGCGCTGTCACATGAGATGTCGATGACGTCATTTATCTTGCAAACTGCGTCCAGAAATAGATATTGAATTTACTTTCACTTTGATCAAGACAACAATGAGATTTTAACAGATAAGAAAAGATAGCTATGGGTGTTGGTGCCAAAATGGTGCCTATTATCATTTTGATTTAATAATCAAAGTCAAATATTTCCAGAAAAACACAGTCCGTAGTGGATAATTTGCATATCTTGTGTTTGTTTACATTCCACTGCACATCTTGACCTATATCTATAACTCCAGTAGGCAACAGAAATGACATTGTTTTCATTTTGAAATTAAGTAATTCCTTTGACAATTTTCAGATTTTTAGCGGGAATTTGTGGGTAATAAATATATGATTTAATATGAATTACATGGAATTGGACATGGATAAAATTGTACGTGAAAACAGAGATATTATCTGCTGAAAATAAATGACAGCAAATACAATTTAATGAAAAAATGGCGAAATATAGAAAAAGCAAATTAAAAAATATTGTAAAATACAATCTCCTAGGCCTATTTGTGTTCCATGCGACTATTTTATGGTTGACCGATGGTTGTTTTGGGCGCCATTACAAAACATATGCAAACAAAAAAGATCAGCGAGCCGACATTTCTTCATCAAATTAAACGATGTTTTGGCATTATATTTGGCTCAAGTGCCCAATTAAACATGGCATTTATCTTTGGTATAAATACCAATTTGAATGAGAATTATAAGGAAATGTCTTAACTGACCGATTTACGGTCACATGTGGATATAGTCCAAGATTCCTCTGCCGTTCGACGACTATTTAGAACTTGCTGTTGTCGTTGAACGTCAGAGCGCTTGCCATAAGCAAAACAGCGGATTTTTTCCCGCATCTCATTTGTAACACATTTCCACGTTTTGTGGCTATCAGATTTTATTTTCTATCCAAAACCCTAATATATATCGCTTCACCAATCATTTTTCTATTCATTCATAACCATCTTACCCTCAGAGAGTGGTGTTACACTCGATTACAGCACGTTTTTTCCTTACACCCGATGATTTGGTCATTTCACTGCCATTTTTTTAACGTGATCTCGCGATACTAACTGAAAGATGACAGCAATGCATTGCATGATGGGAGATACTAAATGCAGTGCGCCAACCAAATTAGCATACGTAAACAAACATACAAGACGATATAAAGTGCATTCTGTAGGACAAACAGTTCCATCTACAGCTCAAATCAGAGCAGAAGAAAATAATACAAAATATGTTGGATAGAAAAGATTCATTTGGCAGTGTTATCCGTGGGCTTCGGAAAGAGCATGTCTTACGTTTCCCCCTATTTTGGACAAGGTCAGATCATATATGCAAATCATCTCCCATGATACATTGCGGTAATAGTAGTTCTCTCGAAGTCACGTGACAAATATTTCAAAATGTCAAGTGTTCAAAATGACGAAATCATATGGTCTGGGGAAATTGTGCTGTAATGGAGTGTAACACCAATTTTTGAGGGTAAGATGGTTATGAATTAATAGAAAAATGATTGGTGAAGCGATTTATATAAGGGTTTTGGATAGAAAATAATAAAATAAAACGTGGAAATGTGCCTCTCTCGAGTGTGAGAGGAAAATCCGCTGTTTTGTTTATGGCAAGCGCTCTGACGTTCAACGACAACAGCAAGCTCTAAATAGTCGTCGAACGGCAGAGGAATCTCGGACTAATGTGGATACAAATAAAAATCACTCATAACAACATAATGAGTGAATAAACAATCAAAATATGGACAATTCCGAGTGTTTTGGTGTAAAATTTGTTAAAATTATATTAAAATGACTTCCCAATAATTTTTTTTGAAAAAAATGGTTTTGGTTGATTATATAGGGATTTTTTGACATTTCCGAATACTTTTGACCAGTCTAGAGACTGTATTTACCAATTTCCAAAACATATACTTTTTTTGGTCAAAATCGTAGCTAATGCCCCTTTAAATAAGTTACAATATAGGAGAAAATGTGGTTCATCTTCTATTTTAAGGCAGGCTTTGCATAGCCGTTCTTCTCTTTTAAGTTTCTTATATCTCACTCTTTCTATTTCTAGGCCAGGGACACAGGATATCTGCACTTGTAGTCCGAGATTCCTCTGCCGTTCGACGACTATTTACATCTTGCTGCTGTCGAACGTCAGAGCACTCTCCATAATGAAAACAGCGGATTTTCCTGTCCATCTCAGCCGTGTCACATTTCCACGTTTTGTGGCTATCAGATTTTATTTTCTATCCAAAACCCTAATATATATCGCTTCACCAATCATTTTTCTATTCATTCATAACCATCTTACCCTCAGATATTGGTGTTGCACTCCATTACAGCACGATTTCCCCAGACCTATATAATTTCGTCATTTTGAACACTGACATTTTGGAATATTTATCACGTTACTTCGAGAGAACTACGATTACCGCAATGTATCATGGGAGATGATTTGCATATAATCTGACCTTGTCCAAAAAATAGGGGGAAACGTAACACATGCTCTTTCCGAAACCCGCGGATAACACTGCCAAATGAATCTTTTCTATCCAACATATTTTGTATTATTTCTTTCTGCTCTGATTTGAGCTGTAGATGGAACTGTTTGTCCTGCAGAATACGCTTTATATCGTCTTGTATGTTTGTTTACATATGCTAATTTGGCGCGCTGCATTTAGTAGCTCCCATCATGCAATGCCTTGCTATCATCTTTCAGTTAGTATCGCGAGATCACGTTAAAAAAATGGCAGTGAAATGACCAAATCGGGTGTAAGAAAAAAAAAGTGCTGTAATGGAGTGTAACACCACTCTCTGAAGGTAAGATGGTTATGAATGAATAGAAAAATGATTGGTGAAGCGATATATATTAGTGTTTTGGATAGAAAATAAAATCTGATAGCCACAAAACGTGGAAATGTGACTCCCTCGAGTGTGTGAGAAAAATCCGCTGTTTTGATTATGGCAAGCGCTCTGACGTTCAAACGACAGCAGCAAGATGTAAATAGTCGTCGAACGGCAGAGGAATATCGGACTACTGCACTTGTAGCTAGTGGAGTATACATTTACGTGGATAATGACAAGGGTGGACATATACGACCCTATTTTATTCATATTGACTACCTTTATCACTTGATTTAATATTTTGTTCTTCACTCATGGTTGTTAATCAGTATATATGTCACACTAAATAAAAAATAGGAAGAATGTGGTTGTCAATTTCAACAACCATGGCTGACACAGTAACGCACTTGCGCATACAGTATTTCCGTTGTGGCGAGTTTTGTAGACGCTAGACGGTGTTCACATACATAAAAGTTTTACAATCACAGAAAACGGAAAAAAACACAATGTCCTATTTAAAAAAAAAACTCTAGGAGATTGAATAGTGGCAATATTACAGCTTTATTACAGTTTTTTGTTAGTTTATATACCACTGGTCAAAGAGCTGTTGGAAAAATCAAGACTGTGATGCGAAGAAATTTGTTTTTTTCATTTGCTCCCCCTTTTTTGGTCGTTGTGTGGTAGCGACCAAAAAAGAGGGGTGGGGGGAGCAAGTGCGTAGAGCTAATTTTAATTAGATTGATTTATATTGAAATTATTTTGGTTTAAGTTTGATAATCTTTGAATACATCACAGGGATTTGTCCCGTTGAATTATTTTTTATTGTCAATGTATTACTGACTTAACTGAGTGGGTAATATATTGACAGTACAAAAAAGGGTGAACTCGACTCGCAGCCTGAAGTGATAAAATTTAGCAGTTGCTTGCCCATGGTCGGTGGTTCTCTCCGGGTACGCCGGCTTCCTCCACCATTAAAACTGGTCGCCATGATATAGCTGAAATATTGTTGAAAGTGGCCGCCGTTAAAACACAAAAAATCAATCAAATCAAATCATTTATACAAAAAAAGAATGATCTTACATGAAGAAAATAAAGAGATGCAATGAAATATGGCTGTATGTACTACTACTGACCTATGCAATCAGTTCTTATCACCACTAACGCTGTGAGTTCGAATCCCGTTCATGGCGAGGTGTACTCGATACAATATTATGTGATAAAGTTTGTCAGTGACTTTTGCCGCATATCTGTGGTTTTCTCCGGGTACTCCGGTTTCCTCCACCAATGAAACTAACACCACGACTTAACTGAAATATTGTTGTAAGTGGCGTTAAACACCATTTATATAACCATACAAAATATGAAACTACCTATACACTGAACGTCAGAGTACAGTTCTTCACTGCAAGCGTATATCTAAGTACGACACATCGTAAAGGGAATAGTCTGCAGTTAGCATGTTCGCCTCGAGTGCAGTAGATCATGCCTAAAATATACAATGAAATAAGTATTTAACTAATTGGCTGCTTCCTCATAGCATTGAAGAGTAAGAGCAAAATTAGCTGCTTCCTCATAGCATTGAAGATTAAGAGCAAAAACTGATCAGCTTGAAGACAAGAAAAGGTTATCGAGGGGAACGACACAGAGTTAGATCCGGGTTCATAGCTCTTATGATTGTTTTGTGATTAATTGTCACAAAGAGATCACAAGAGCTACAGTTTCGGAGATATAAAAGGCGATACTGTTATTCAAGAAAGCTCCAGCACTAAGCAAAAAATCAACGTGTTGGTATGGTACAACGCAGATCATCATTTTGTCAAAAAGTAACATATTCCCCATATGGTATACTTTGCTGAAAAATTAGATTGGCATATTAAACAACAACCAATTGCCTCAATGGAACATATTGTATCTTTGTACATTGGTATTGAGACATGCAGTGACGGATTTACCTATAGGCTCGATAGGCCGAAGCCTAGGGCCTCAACATTTAGGGGGCCTCCGGCCAAGGTGTATTGTATTTTTAACACTGTTACTGAACTTTCACACTTATGCTGTCATAACGTACTGTACTTTCTAAACAACCTTTCAGTAATTTGCCTGACACAGTTGCACTTCATTTAAGAATATTACAGAATTTTAAACACCCCTCATCATCTTTGTCTTTATTGAAATTGATTAAACACACTTCGATCTTCCTCCAGTCGTGAAGGTCGGGAGTTGGGAGGGGTCTCAAAAATGGATTAGCCTAGGACCTCTCTTAATCTAAATCCAGCACTGGAGACAAGTCATTCTCACTTATGTGTTAACATTGGTACTTATCGTTTTGCACAAGACATGTAATTACTGCGAGATTAAGAGAGGAACGGTGTTGTGTGAGGTGTCTCAGGTGTATGATCGGTCTACTGCATACATTTCATTCCATATAGAATGTGCACTATCGGTCTATTGTATACACTCTACTCGAGGGTGAATGTGTAATATCGATGTATTGCATACACTTCATCAAGTAGGCATGCGTGATATCTGTCTATTTCACATACACCACATCAAGTAGGAATGTGTAATATCAGTCTATTTCATATAATACATCAGGGATTAATGTGAACTGATTGGGGACGGGTACCTAGAGATCACTTGGAAAAATTCATATGCGTTTTTTTTTTCACATTTGGGAAAAATGCTTCCCAGTCTACCTTGTAAATATTGTCTCGTGCATATCCATTACACCCTTGTAAATAGACAAAAAATGTTATGTGAATGATTTATTATTTGAAAATCTTCACAGAAGAAGTTATCTGTCTTTTGTTTTTAATGATTTCCTCTAGTGAAAGGCTTTTTTGTGACTTGTGACACAATACGATTGGATTGTTTTTTTTTACACCGTTTCACTCTCCTTTCAAATGTTTTTTTTCGAAACTGATCTGATCAGTGCCGTCTTAAGGCATGGGCACCCTGGACAGTTTCCCGGGGCCCATCATGAGCCTAGCGGGACCCAAGCTTATTTATGTATGTTGTGCACAGCATGTTTTTAATGTCTAAACAATGATTTTGTTGAAGGTACCAATACAATAAATATCTGTTTAATTTTATCCACCACATTTACATTTTTATTCCTGTGAATAGTTGTGTATGTAGGTATGTGACAGAACAGAAGTTCCTCTATAATATTTATTCCTAAGAAAATTTATTATGTAATAAAAGTTCCAAAAGGAATTTATTTTATGTAATACATGTTCCACTGACATAATAAAAATACCAGTACAATGGAACATGTATTACATAAAATAATTTCCTATCCTGAACTTTTATTATATAATAAATTTTCTAAGAAACAAATAAGTTTAAAATGGAACAAATATTACATAGAATATTTTCCGATCCAGGTACAAGTATTATATAATATTTATTCTGGTATGTACACTTATTATATAATATAATATTTTATTCTGTTATCTGATAAACATAAATGTTAGAATATATTGTATGGACATATAATTTGAGTTTAGATAAAACATATCTATGATATGTATATAAAATCAATGAAGCATAACAAATCACCTGATATTTAAGAACTTTTATTATATCATTTACCTATACTAAATGTATCTTTCAAAGGTGGAACAAATGTCATACAGGTGGAATAAATATTCCATAAGACTTGTTCCATGGAATAAATATTATTCAATTATTTTTTCCTTTTGGAACAAATATTATTAGGAACAAATATACGGTTACAGGTAAGCCCACCCCGTGCACTGCTTTGCCCAGGGGCCTATAATGCTGCCAAGACGACCCTGGATCTGATCTGTCATATTCTGATCTTCAGAAAATTATCACAATTGTCATCCGAATGTCCCTCTTGACCCGAAACATTCCTTTTCTGATTTTTAGTGGATAAACCATCAGCTGGTACAAACTCAGTTTCCAGTATCATGGCCAGTACCTGTGGTTAATTCTGACACGAACATGCACTTTCAGTTTCAACTGATATAATTATATGTCTCTGATATGATGGAAGAGATATCTTCACTTGCAGTTTTAGCTCATGTTCTGCCTGGTCAGTATTGCTTGGCTTCGTATATCCCATCAAGTGTTATTTACTAGTATCCAATTTGTTACAGCTTTTTCAGGTACATTGGTGTAAATGATGAAGGTAAAAAATATGCTTGAAACATAACCAGAGATAAAAGTTCTCACTGGTGAAAAAAAAGAAACTCCTGTACGGTGCCCATTTTGACCAAGTTTGACACATTTTGTTTCCTAATACTTTGCTTAATAAATTAGAGGCTCAGTGAGCTGAGCCTGTGTCGCTCACCTTTCATTCTGCTTTGAGGAAATTTAATACAGAACCTTCCATAGGTGCTTCCCACCAAATTTCGGTTCATTTTGGCAAAGCAGTTTCAGAGAAGAAGATTTTTAAGAAATTGACCAATCTAAAACAAAAATTGCCTGTGGCAGCCATGTTTGTTAATGGATCAAAACGAATTGAGCAATCTATACAGAGGACCTTCCATAGATGATTCTTACCAAGTTTCATATCATTTGGCCAAGCGGCTTCAGAGGAAAAGCTGTTTTAGAAATCAACCAATAAGAAACAAGAATTGCCAGTAGCAGCCATATTTGTTAATGGATTGGGACGAAATGAGCAATCTTCATAGAGAACCTCCCATAGATGCATCATACCAAGTTTCGGTTCATTTGGCCATGCAGTTTCAGAGGAGAAGATTTTTTAGAAATCAACCAATCAGAAACAAGAATTATCTGTGGCGGCCATATTTGTTAACGGATCGGGACGAAATGAGCAATCGCAACAGAAATTTTCATAGTTGCTTCCAACCAAGTTTCGGATCATTTGGCCAAATGGTTTCTGAGGAGAAGAATCTAAAAAATCAGCCAATCAGAAACAAGAATCGCCTGTGGCAGCCACGTTTGTTAACGGATTGGGACGGAATGAGCAATGTTTATAGAGGACCTTCCATAGATGCTTCCTACCAAGTTTCGGTTCATTTGGCCAAGCAGTTTCAGAGGAGAAGATTTTTAGAAATCGACCAATCAGAAACAAGAATTGCCTGTGGTGGCCATGTTTGTAAATGGATCGGGACGAATTGAGCAAAGAGGACCTTCCATAGATGCTTTCTACCAAGTTTCAGTTCATTTGGCTGAGGGGTTTTAGAGGCATTTATCTGTAATTCAATTCAGATATCTGTATAGAGACAATGGCATTTTGAATACAGATATCTATATTTAAGCAAGAGTTATCTTTCTTTTAACAGAAAAGAAGATTTTCTTAGAAATCAACCAATCAGAAACAAGAATTGCCTGTGGTGGCCATGTTTGTTAATGGATCAGGACGAAATGAGCAATCTTTATAGAGGACCTTCCATAGATGCTTCCCACCAAGTTTCGGTTCATTTGGACAAGCGGTTTCAGATGAGAAGATTTTTTAAAATAAGCCCATCAGAAACAAGAATTGCCTGTGGTGGACATGTTTCTTAATGGATTGGGATGAAATGAGCAATCTTTATAGAGGACCTTCCATAGATGCTTCCTACCAAGTTTCAGTTCATTTGGCTGAGGGGTTTTAGAGGAGAAGATTAAAATGTGAAAAGTTAACGGACGACGGACGCCAAGTGATGGCAAAGGCTCACATTGCCTTTGGGAAGGTGAGCTAAAAAGTGGAAATCTGCTGATCAGAGGAAAACTTTCATCTCTGATAAAGAAGATTTCCATACACTTTTGGGCCTTCTGTTTCTTTGTGTACTTCTGGTCAACCAAAAAAAAAACAACTATAGAGAACCATCCAATGGACAGTCATGCCATGTTTGTTTCCAATTGACCCTGTAGTTTCAGAGAAAAGAATCATATGTAAAAATTTACAGTTGGCGGCAGACGCCAAACGATGACAAAACCTCAGGTGAGCTAAAAAGATGAATTCTATCAAAAGACGTGCTAAAAACACATTTAATCTTAGAAAATAATAAACACCAAAAAAAACTTGCACATTTTCCCTTTCTCAAGATGTCTTAATGTATATTACACATGTAAATGAGGTACACACATGTTTACAACCTAATAGCATACATCAAAAACATTAACACGATGGGTGCCACTAGTGGAGCAGGAACTCCTTACCCTTCCAGAGTTCACCCCCTGTTTTTAGTGGGGTTCGTGTTACTCGATCTTTAGTTTTATGTGTATGTTTTGTAGATCGTTGTTTGTCCTTTTGTACTTTTTCTTTTGGCCATTGTTTTGTCTATTGCTCTTCGATATATGGATTCTGATTACCCCTTTGGTATCTTCAAATTCTTCTTACTATCTAGATTTGTCACTCATTATCATATAAATAAAAGTTTCATTGCTTTCAAAATATGTTCACCTAGTCAGATCTTATTTTTCAATCTTACAAAAAAAATCATTTAAAAACATTAAATAAACAGATATGCCATGATCACATAATTAATGTCTATAACCCAACAATTGTAAAATTTGAAAAAGTTCCCATTTTAACAAAAAATACTGAAGCTTTATAACTCTGCAATTGCAAATGTGAAAATTACTAAAATCCAAAGAGAGCTTATGATCACTCTTAACATTGGAAAATAAATTTATGAGATGTGATAAAAGCAAACTGAAATTATCACACGAAATGTAGAAAATGTTATTTTATTTCAAGAGCAAGCCCCCCATAACTTTATAAACCTAATACAATTTACAAAGTTAGTACATGTATCATCATTCATCAAGTTAACATTTAACATTCAAGTACAAAATCATCAAATCTTAAACCATATTTCTAAAAACATTCTTAACCGTTATTTCTATAAAACAATATTTATTATATTAATTTGCATTCATAACAGGGTTCACGAAATTGCATATGGGTTTAGAGGCCATGGTCCTAGTGAAATAAATGTCAATCCTCATTCATTTTCAATAGCAAAATACCAATCTTGTGTCAGTTCTTAGCAAAATTTTCCCAAATTGTTCTGACAGGACTGACAATTTTCAGGAACTCTGTCATAACATAATTTGCAAAGTTAGTATCATGTTATATGTAATATTAAGCATTCAAGAAAGGTATAAAATTATCAGATCTTAAACCTTTTTTATACTTCAAAAAACAAAACAAAAAAAGTTGAACACTTTTTTATTACAAAGCTTAAAACAATATTCCAACATTGTGTGCAATTGATAATTTTGTCTCCAGTCTCAAGGAAAACAATGGCATCTATCCTCTAATATACAAATCCTACTAGTTCATGGCGACTTGAACTTGATACAACATAATGTGATATCATAAAGTTTGTCAGTGACTTGTGGCAGGTTTGTGGTTTTCTCTGGTTTCCTCCACCAATAAAACTGACAGCCACGATATAACTGAATTATTGTTGAAAGTGGTGTTAAGCACTATAACCCTAACCCCTTGAATAGAAAACAAAACATATAAAACCACAAGTAACAAGTGTTTTGTAAATTGAAACTTTCCTTGCATTTTGTGCGTGGCTTTTTCCTCCCCTGCTTAACAGTTGTGAATGGATTTAGCTGAAAATTTTAATTCTTAAGGTTAGAATATACATTAAAAAGATTTTTCTATTACAAATCCCTAACAAATCCTACAGTTTTTATTGTAAAATTTTGCAATGTTAGTTATGTGTAGATATAAAGTTACTGTAATTGTGCAACATGTATTTTGATAAATTAGAGGCTTACTTAAGTTTGTCATGTTAGAGGTGGCCATCTTAGATTTCTTAGCAACAAAAAATAATTTTTAGATATTCATATAAGGAACATTACTAAGTGACATTAAACAATTCTATTGCCATGTGGCTTCTGAGAGAAAAAAAATTGTAACCTACCAGAAGCATAATTGGCCTTGCAGCATCTTGAATATATGAATGGAACAAAAATAATATAAAATGTAGAGGCCCACTCAAGTAACATTTTTGGTTTCAATTGTCCAGTGGTTTGCGAGAAAATAATTGAAATGTGAAAAGGAAAAGATGCAGACGATAACTTAGACATCACACAAGGTGATGACAATACCCCACCTGGAAATTTTTCAAGGTGAGCTGAAAATAATATGCAAAACCACATGCTAACTGCATAAGGTAACATAAATATAATAATGGACGTCTCTATACTGGTAATTTTGCATCCTTATTTCCTTCAATACACAAAAAAATAAAAGAACTGCCTAGTGCATGAATGCACGACGTATCCCCCCGCACTTGCATAATATTTAGTTTTATATCTTTATAGAAAGCAGCCTTGCAGTCTTAATGCATAACATACTTACAAGCCACATGCAAAAAATTAATCAAATCTATCCATGTTTACTATCACGTAAACAAGACACAATTCTCAGAATTGGTGATTTTTCAACCAAAAACTAAGATTTTCCCCCCAAACCCTTGCTTCAAATATTTCCATGTAAGAACCCATCCAAGATAATGATAATTACCAGCCACTTGCAAAATATTATTCAAATCTATCCATGTTTACTCAAGTTATCACGTAAACAAGAAAGTGTGATGGATGGACAGACAGACGGACGGACGGACAGACGACCGCTATTACTATATCGCCTCACCGCTATCGCGGGGGGATAATTAATATACAGATATGAGATAAAAATGTATAAAACATAATGTAAAATGAGATCATTCTCCTCAAAATACTAGTACATGGTACATCAATACAGAACATTCATTGTCAATTTAACACACTAATTATAAACACACCATCAATAAATACATGTAGTCCTACATTTACTACACACACATACATATAGACGCACAAAAAAATTAATGGTCACACTCGTGCACAAACTCCGAACAGTTCTCGTATCCGCTACCGAACACGGTTCATCAGTTGGAGGATAGTTTGCGGACCGGAGCTTTGACTCGTGCATACATCTGGACTTCTTTCAAGTCATTACAGGTGCATAAAAATGGAAATGTGATATCGTAAAATTAATAGAAGATTGCATTCTCTGAGCAGTATATTTTCTATAAACTTTAAATTTCTTTTTAATTATGATTATAAAAATTATGGGAAAAGTTCTATTTTTTCTCAGAAAAATATATGAATAGGCCTGTATTTCTAGAAGAAATATATACTAGTAAATAGATATATAATTTTGAAATACGAAATATATGAATATACAGGAGACTGAAGCCCCTGCTGCACACTCCTACCAATGAATATGGAAGTTTTGGCCCCATAGGATTTGGAAAATGCTTGCTCAATAAAGCTATAGGTGCTTAACAAAAGACTAGTGTCACTTGTACACACTAACACGTAAAATATGATTTATTCTTAAACATCAATTGAGCTGGACTGGGTTGCAGAAACCTCAATACAATTTAAGTCTCAGTTAAGCCTTAAGTGTATGTGAATTTCATGTACATTTCAATTAATGTTAAGTGTCAATTAAGTTGTAATGGAAACTTAAATTTTATTACGGTTTGTGCAACCCAGTCCAGTATTTTAGCCATATTCTTGATGGGACCAAGTCAACAAACAATAAATCATGTCCCATATGATATGGGCAGAAGCATAAATTACTACAAGGAAAATATAGTGGTTAGAGACATATATAATTTTTCCTTGGAACTGACCATGTGTACTGTTAACAAAAACAGAGTGCAGTATAAAATTACATGAATACAAGTTGTTGATACAACATATTTGTACAAAGTGTGATAATATATAAATACAAGTGATTAATAACAATTAATGTTAAAAGTTATCCATTTTTCTTTATACTATCTCTCAGAACAATCTAATACTTAAATGACTAGATACAGTAACCCAAAAATATGTCCCAGTGGTTGGTTGATTGATTTGTGATTGCTTAATTAACTTTCAGTGAGCAGTATTTCAGCTATATTCAGGATGAGAAAATGTTCAATGATACATGTATATAATAAAAGAACCGCCTAGCGCATGAATGCGCCACATATCCCCCCGCACTTGCATAATATTTAGTTTTACATATTTATAGAAAGCAGCCTTGCAGTCTTAATGCATAACATACTTACAAGCCACATGCAAAGATTATTCAAATCTATCCATGACTACTAAAGTTGTCACATAAACAAGACACAATTCTCAAAATTGGTGATTTTTCTACCAAAAACTAACATTTTCCTCCAAAACCCTTGCTTCAAATATTTTCATGTTAGAACCCATCCAAGATAATGATAATTACAGGCCACATGCAAAATATTATTCAAATCTATCAATGTTTACTCAAGTTATTGCGTAAACAAGACTCAATTCTCAAAATTGGTGATTTTTCAACCAAAAATTAAGATTTTCCCCCAAAACCCTTGCTTCAAATATTTCCATGTTAGAACCCATCCAAGATAATGATAATTACAAGCCACATGCAAAAAATTATTCAAATCTATCCATGTTTACTCAAGTTATCGCGTAAACAAGAAAGTGTGACGAATGGACAGACAGACAGACGGCCGCTATTACTATATCTCCTCACCGCTATCGCGGGGGGGATAAAAACTATATAGAAACCCAGAGTTTGGGTGATTTGTAACATTTTACTTGAATACAGGGGATACTTTCAAAAACAGAAGATAATTGTTCAGTATATTTGTTTAGACTTTAGACTGCTAGTTCTGATGTCCCCCTTCTATATTTGTTTGACTCTCACAATAATTGACAACCTTTATACCAAAGAAAAATTGTATAAAATCTTACTGGGTAAATGCTTCATAATGCTGTATATTTTTTTCAGACACAAATATGAAAGCCAGTAAATTCATCAAACCATTGTTTTTTAACAGCTAATTGCTTCAAAAACATATAAAATGTTTTGATCATCAGTTGTGTACCAATTGGGTGTAATATTAGGTCCATATCACATCCAGTCCTTTTATGATCTTTCCCAATTATTTTCTAATTGTCAACAAGAAAGCACTGGGTAAAACAGTAGCAAATTACTTTTTAAAATATCTATTAAAATTGTTCACCTGTTTCACATTCAGATTCTTTTTACCAGCTTAAAAAAAATGTTGGTTTTGATTACTTGAAGAATTTATATTTTAGTAATATTGTCCATCTTGATTATGGAGGGGGAAAGTTCTGTAAGATTTATTTTTGAAAGTGGGCCACCCAAAAACAATCACATCTGAGTTTAGTTTAAATTATCTCAGTTGTTCAACAATAAGAGAGATAAAAAAGTAATCATTAAAACCACATCGATTATGGCTGCCAAATGAGGTCAAAGGTCAATTCAGCCTTTAGACATATTTAAACTAAAGATCACATGTAATATCTGTTTAGTCCTCCTTCTTCTCTGCTGAGACCGCTGGCGTTTGATTTTGACTTTCCTCCATATCTTTGGCTTTGAACTGTAAAAATATAATAAGTCGGCAGACCAACAGGAAAAAGAATACAATAGATAAACTCATTTTATCCAAGGAACTGTCTAACGCCCAGTGGCAATACACGTCATTAACTGTTATTAATATCATTAATACATTGGCTGCTTCCTTCAGAGGCCCTGAAAAATAAACGATAATTACAGTGAAATATGTCTTGTTAAGACACCGTCGAAACATGTGACATTTACTGTTGCCATAAATAAACCGGAAATACCAATTACAATAGCATCTGTTTTAATAAAACACCACTGATACAAGAGTGGGTGAGTCAGTGATTGTTGTTTTATGCCAAAATGAGCAATTTTTCGGCTATATCATGGAAAGAACAAGTTACATTTTAATGAGATGTCCGCTGAGTTAGATTTTTATAGTGTTAGCTCACTGAAACAACACTTCATGGGTACCCATGTCCTTTCACTCTGACACATTATTCTGATTCCGAGCTAATCAGTGTTACTACATGTATAGCGGAGAAGCAACAAATTCCAATTTGATAGTCTCTGGTTCGACATGACCGGGCTCGAACCCACAATCTACCACCCTCAGGGTGGCAGGCTAACCATTATACCACCATGGCCAGTGCGGCATACATGGAATAAGCCCTACATGTAGCTAATATTAATTTTGTTAACAGTGTCTTGGCACTTCCCACCTCCTACAATATATTCCTACATACTACATATGAACATACCTGGTATAAGAGCTAATATTACTCCACATAGTGTCTCTGCTCCTCCAACGGCCTTCCTGTATACATGTGGACTTAACTTCCATTTAAACAGTTTTACTGGTGGAAACACACGTACATGCTTTATGTAGTTTTTTCTCTGAAATTGACAAGAATGCTTTTTATGAAGTACATATTTTACAATTCTTCATTTCAAATCTACTAAAGACTTTTAAATTTACATATTAAGCCAGGTACAAGTATATATATACCTTACACTTTAGTTGTTTTAAAAATTATGAATCTTGAAATTTCAACAACTGTTTTTCAGAGCTGGGTATCTCTAACTTACGGTTGACTTCATTCATAGGTCATATGTTCTTATTCATACATTTTTGCGTATTATCAACAACAAAATCCAGCCATCTTGTATGGTGAAAAAGACTTCAAAAGATCTGATTCTATGGCAAAATAGGGCATTCGTGGTCATGATTGTATGGTAGTTGGATTTATAACTACCTTTGCAGTCAGTGCCTTTCACCACTAATGTTGCGAGTTGGAATACCGCTCAGGCGAGGTGTACTCGATACAACATTCTGTGATAAAGTTTGTCAGTGACTTGCGACTGGTCAGTGGTTTTCTCTGAGTACTCTGATTTCCTCCACCAATAAAACTGACCACCACAATATAACTGAAATATTGTTGAAAGTGATGTTAAACACCATAACCCTAAACCCTCCATTCATGGCAAAATTAGAGAATTAAATCAGCAAACACCACTTTCATAATTTTATCAACAAGTGGGTATATACATACATCTGGAAATTTAAAGAGGAAAAATCCAATATCTTGTTCACAGCTAACGATTGCAGATCAATATCTTATTTTAGGTCTTGGGATCCATCTCCTGGATGATGACATCAAATTATAAAAATTTAAGCTCTAAACTTAATTTTCTGTTTTACAATACTGGATATTGTGAATTACATCATGTTATTTTGATACAGAAGATATTATTCAAATTATGTAATCCTTGACACTGTAACAGTAGAGCATGTTTTATCTCTGAAAAATGCAATGTCCCCGATGGGATTCGATCCCGGGACCTCTCGCATTGAAAGCCACCGCTCTACCAACTGAGCTACAATGTAAAGGACATCTCCACTAACGCAGTTAACAGAGGTGGTTATGAACCTACTACGGTTCCTATAACCTTAGGAGCGTTTCCGTTACACTCCCCCACCTCAAGAGTAATCTTACCTTGAGGACGATATCTCAAATACCAACATTCAACCCGACCAGTTTTCCTGTTCTGATCATCGTGGGTTATTTAGTTGGGCGCCAATGTAACAGTTGAGCATGTTTTACCTCTGAAAAATGCAATGTCCCCGATGGGATTCGATCCCGGGACCCCTCACATTGTAAGCCACCACTCTACCAACTGAGCTAAAGGAGATCTCCACTAACGAAGTTAGCAGAGGTGGTTATGAACCTACTACGGTTCCTATAACCTTAGGTAGGGGAGCGTTCCTGTTACAGCACAGTTTATTTAAATTTGTTGTCAATCATTGGTAAATTAAAATCAAAATAATGATAGACCTCCTGGATGGGCATGAGTATCATTGAATTACATGTAAAAAATATGAAACTTATTCCCTAACAGCTTACTGTCTTTTTATCTTTCAAATTTGCATATTCATTGTTAAACTACTATTTTGAAAATTGTTGTTAACTTTATAAGTGAATGTATAAATTATGAATAACTTGATGAAGTAAAATCCATTGTCACTCTACTAATCAGAGATACTTGTAGCAATTTCCACCATTGTAAGAATCTAAAATTTGAAATCTTTGGCGAGTCACAACTGAAGTTTGTGAGTCTAAGACTCATCTAGGTGAGTTGCAAAGATCACTACTCTAGTAGTATATGGTAGATTGTTCTCTAATAATAGAGATTAGGGTTACAGTATTTAACGCCACTTTCAACAATATTTCAGTATATTGTGGCAGTCAGTTTTATTGGTGTAGGAAACTGAAGAAAATTACAGACCTGCAGCAAGTCATTGATAAACTTTATCACATATTGTTGTATCGAATACACTTCGCTTGAGCGGTATTCAAACTCACAACGTTAGTGGTGATAGAGACTGATTGCATTATCCATAGCCATACTAGGTAGTTGTAAAACCAACTATATATATACAGTGTATATACATATGATCACAACCACAACGGCCACTTTCTTTAATAATATTATTTTTGCTTTGTTTGTATTGTTTATTTGTTTCTTTGCCATAACCATTTAATTATTGTAAATATGTTAGTGCTAATTAATAAATATTATTGAAATATTGTAATCCCATTGTTCTTTAATTTTAAACATGTTTAAAAATAAGATTAAGACTACATTTTTGTACATTGTATATACAATGTAGCTAGTTCACAGTAATTGAAATGTGATAACATCCCATTTAATATAAAAATAAACATATAACTCATTAATTGTATCAGGGACCAACCATATAACTTCTATGAGAAAGGGAAGGGGGGGTATGTATTTTCCCATGAACCTACAATTTTTGTACACTTAACAAAATTCAGGTAAATCCTTTTTGGAATAATTTTACCAAAATTTCTCTTTCAAAAATGCTGGGTATAGGATAATTGGATAAGGGTATGCTTTGAATCTTTCATTGCTGCAGTTTTGAAAATTTACCAGAAAAATAAGGAATATATTTTTTTGTACAATTTTCATAATGTACTTTTTTTTTTGTACTGATCATCCATTTAAATTATTTTGATTATTGAGGCAAATTTTACACATGATTGTATATTTATATTTCAAAGATAAAATAATATTGAAAATTGTGAAAAAAAAGTTATTGTTCTTGTTACAATTTAGTGTATTTTTCATAAAAAAATGTATGAGGGTATCCCTATTTAAGGTTCATTAAAACACTTTTCAAATTCAAAGGGTGCACAATTTTTTTTATCAAAATTTCTAAGTGTCCTTCATTATTTGATATGAAACCAATAAATGAATACCAAAATGAATAAAAAAAAAAACAATAGGAGTTATTTTATATTATAAGATAAGATAAGATAAGATTTTATTGATCCAAATTATAGGGCCTGCGAAGGGGCATACAAACATAATAACATAAGGTGATTGCATAAAATATCAAATAAATTGTAAATACAAGAATGATAGACATGACTGTAGTGTTATAATAGACAATATTATAATATAAGATTCCAACTATCCAAAACAGTGACTTCTTAACAGGAAATCACACATGCTTATTAAAATATCTTTACTTTCTGAGTTTAAAAGCCATATAAATTTATCCCCAAATGATAATTTTTCAAAGTTAGAATAATTAATGTTATTCTTAATTATTTCAAGAAGCTTGNGCCTAGAAGTAATGTAAAAGGAACATTTTAATAGAAGGTGTTCTTCGGATTCTATTTCATCTGAAAAACATTTTACACAAATGCGATTCTCTAAAGATGTTATAGGTTTTGAATATCTGCCAGTTTCAATCTTTAATTTATGGTTACTGATTCTAAATTTAGTGAGAGGTTTTCTTTGAGCATTAACTCAGACTGTAAATTACTTCTGTATGCAGATGACAGTACTATTATGTTTTCTCATAAAAATCCTGAATTTATCTCTCAAAAACTTGGTCAAGATCTCGAATCCTGTAGTGAATGGCTCGTTGACAACAAACTTTCTCTCCACCTTGGTAAAACAGAATGCATTCTTTTTGGTCCAAAGAGAAAATTAAAAAATGTAACTGAATTTCAAATTAACTGTAATGGTCATATAATAAATTCACAAAATAGTGTTAAATATTTAGGCATTGACATTGATCAAAACCTGTCTGGCGAAAAAACAGCTAACTCTATTATTAAAAAGGTTAATTCCCGGTTGAGGTTTATGTATAGAAAGGCAAATTGTCTATCTGCCGAAACGCGGAAAACTTTAAGTATGGCACTTATTCAATGTCATTTTGATTATTCTTGTTCCTCCTGGTACGCTGGTATAACTCGTGCTTTAAAAAACAAACTGCAAGTGGCACAAAACAAAACAGTTAGATTCATCAAAAGCATGGGCCCAAGAACTAGTATAAAGCAAGCTGAATTATCTAGTCTAGGATTTTTAAATATTGAAAACAGAGTAAAACAGCTTCGATTGAACCATGCTCATAAAATCTATTATGATACATGTCCTTCTTATTTGAAAAATAAGTTCATCAAAATTAATGAACATCATGCCCATAATACTAGATCAAGTCAGATTAATTATGTTACACCAAAAATTAAAGGCATCGAATCAACAACGTTTTACTACAATGGAATCCATGATTGGAATTCTCTACCCGATTCGATCAAATCCATCAATGATTTGCAAAGATTTAAAAAAGAAGTGAAGTGCCACCTGATACATACCAGTGAAGAACGGGAAAGACGTGTCATATCATAATAATGACAATTATATATACATATATTTTTTCATAGATAATATACTTATTTTAAAATTAAGTAATCCCTCTACCCGCTCATGTTGATCTTTTAATGTCCACTTGAACTTTAAGCTGATACTTAAAAAGGACCCCATTGGAAATAAGCTGAATGGCTTTCATGGGCTATCCTTGGTGAGAAAGTTCTCAGCAGCTACAATTGGTGGATTGAAGTTTCAGTTAGAGATGGCAGTTTTATGTTATATTTTTAACTTAACGAGAAATTTTTAAACACTTGTGTATGATGTTGAAATTTTTAAACCTAAATATATTTTACCTTTGATTAAAATCTGATAAAATATGAAGATAATTTTCGAATCCAAAATTGCACTTGAGTTTTAGATAGGTTCGCAATTTCCCGTTTTCATCTAGAAGTTTATTTCTTTTAACATACCATTTATTTTTATAAAAGGCTTTTGTATAAACTTTAATTTTTCTGTTAAATGTATTATGCTTATATTTAAGCATATTGTGAATTCCTGTATTGTTATCAAATATTTTAAAAAGTCTCTGTAGACCAGAATACCAAGTGTCACAACCCTGTGAGTGTAGGTATTTATTTTCAATGTATGCATTCTTAAGTAAAAAATTAGTAGAAGAATCTAAACAATTCCAGTATTTAAAAACTGAAGTAAAGCAATCTAATGCAAATGGTATTCTTCCTAATTCACTCAATATTGCAAAGTTGATAGACATCATACACTTCTAATAATGGGTTGTAAAGTTTCTGGAATTTCATGATGCAACATCATTTTTTTATAGAATTCAGGTCTTTTGTTTTAAGTAATCAATTGTAAAAATAAAGAGCACAACACGATGTTTATGGTGAAAGCTAGGCACCCCAGCATATATATACATGTATAGCATTATTTAACTTGGAAATGTAGTGAAGGTACATTGTGTACCTCTGAACTTGAGAACATTGTAAATATGGCATACATTTGGCAACTTTTTCCATTTCTGAAACAATTTTGAGGCATTAAAATACATTTTATGACTAAATAAACAGTGGAAGAGCCTACCCTCTTTGTTGCAATAGTCGCAAATAAAGCAAAAAATTACAAGTTCAATTAAAAAAATCATGACCATTGACATTCTGTCGAAGGTAAATTGACAAATGCAAATTCTGCACCAACTTTTTTTTTTATATTTCTTTCTTTTAATGCTAAAAAAAAGTCCATGTAAAATATTTTGACTATGTGCTGTTGTTTTAATTAATTTTTTTTATACATTTTTAAGACAATTTTGTTTTGTTTTTCCATTGATCAAATTGCAAGTTGAACACACCATTGACAAGTATATTATAATGAACCTTAAAGCCCCATATTGTTTTCTATTGAAATATGCCCTATTTTTTCATATTCTGAATGTTAACATGTATATGATGCTTTTGGTACGTTGTTTTTGAATATTTAATGAAAAGAATTAGAGGTGTAAAAAATGTTGGGTCAGTTTCTAATAAAATGAAAATGTTCCTTAAAAATAGAAAGAATAGTGCTTACTAACCTATTAATATGAACCCATATCTTGGTTTTATAAAGGCAGTTAACTTCAAATCTTTATTTCAACTATATATAGCTTGTACAAAGAATTAAACTGTTAAAAGAAAAAAATATGATTTTTTGGGAATACTATCATACCATTTCTTTATAAAGCTCATCGTTCACGGATGGTGTAAGTTTTAAAGTCCCAACGAATATAAAGAACAACCCTAGTGTGAGCGATAACACTCTTAATACAAAAGCTGCCATTCTAAATGGTTGTTTGCTTTAAATCATAAGGTATTTCTTTGTTGAATCGCATAGCTTCGGCAGCTGGAAACAACTTCCGGTTTAAATCAATGTCAAAGGGATGCTTGGATTTCCAGAAAAGTAACAATATTAAAAGTTCAACATATAACATAAACCATGTATTAATAAATAATTTGTTAGTTGTTTTCATCAAAAAAGTAATCAAGCTGTTGAATGGGAACTTATTGAATGAATAAGCAGTGGTTTTGCAAAACGTTTCAATCATCTAGACTAAAATGGAATCGTTGACGGACAGACGCTCCGGATATATTATTAGAACGTAAAATGATTTGATGTTCTACTAAACTGTTTTGCACTTAAAACTCGTTGTCGCATTGCAAAATGCGTTACTTCGTCAACAAATTTGCAGATTACAAAGCTGGATCAGAAGTTGTAATTGATAGAGTGAAGTGGAAGAAATATTGTGAATCTATTGTTAACACCATATTTGAAAAATTCCCCCCATGTTCAGATTCATGTGATGGGGGATTATACCTTGGCAATATCGGTGTGGCATACATGTTATATTATTTATCGAAACATGAATTATTTCAAGACAAGAAAGCAAACTACTTAGAAACAGCAGAATCATATGTAAAAGTTTCCTGTGATTATGTATCACATGGCCATTGCAGAGACCCCCCTTCTGCATTCATTCTAGGACCAGCAGGAATAACAGCAGTAGCGTCCCTATTAGCCAATGAAGAGGGTAATGCAAGCCGTTCAGAAAGATTTGCTCAACAATATGCCTTGTTTGCGGAAAAGTGCATGAAAATTGATTTCTTCAAGCATGGATCTGATGAAATGCTTATTGGAAGAGCTGGCTATTTAAGTGGTGCCTTAGCATTGCAACAGAAACTTGACAAAAAGGTTGTTATATAACTTCAAAATTTATAATCTTTAGAATCAAATCAGTTGAACTTGACAGTCACAATATTGGAATACATGTACCAATACAGGGCTTTCATATTTTACAAGTGTAGCAGTGTAACTTCAATGAAGTTGGTACATGTATACATTTTTTTTGTTACTTTTTACTAAAATTTGAACATTTTTCAATAATATCTTATGCAGCACTCTTTGAAACTAGGAGGTACCAATACAATTTTAAATTGTTCAAAGTACTGGTACCACCCCATTTTGAAAGGCATCCCTGCAGTTAACAGTAACATGTATTGTGCAGTTAATAACACAACTGGTAAACTTTATCACTTAAAACTGCTAGTCGAGTGCACCTTTTTTGTAATTTACAAAGCCGGGCGCGAAACCACGCCTTATTGGTGATAGGCTTGTATGAGTTGTTGGGTAATCCAACTACCTAACTCATTGAGCCACCCGGGCTCTCCCCTGTTGACTGTCATTGCATTGCAAGCAGCCAGATCAATGACACATGGTTTTGTAAATCTACCTAAAACATGATACGCTTTCACAGAGAAAACTATCTAAATTATCTAAGGTCAATTTAAGGTGGTTATTTAGGTTAATAGCTGTCAAAGTGTTTAATACTTCTGGTAAATGTACTATGTTTTTACACAAAAATATTTGTATATTTCAGGTTGTTGATGATTCAACTATTAATAAATTGTGTTCTGTAATGGTAGAATCTGGACAACAACATGCAGCAAAACACCTCTCCAAATCACCTCTAATGTATGCATATCATGGCACAGAATATTTAGGTAATATATTACAGACCAAAACACCTCTCCAAATTACCTTTAAATGTATTACAGACAAAACACCTCTCCAAATCGCCTCTAAAAATAATATATTACAGATCATAGCACCCCTCCAAATCACCTGTAATTTATTGCAGACCAAAACACCTATCCAAATCACCTTCAATGTATTACAGTCCAAAGCACCTCTCCAAATCACTTTTAATATATTACAGACCAAAACATCTCTCCAAATCACCTCTAATGTATTACAAACCAAAACACCTCTCCAAATCACCTCTAATGTATTACAAACCAAAACACCTCTCCAAATCACCTCTAATGTGTTACAGACCAAAACACCTCTCCAAATCACCTCTAATATATTACAGACCAAAACACCTCTCCAAATCACCTCTAATATATTACAGACCAAAACACCTCTCCAAATCACCTCTAATGTATTACAGACCAAATCACCTCTCCAGATCACCTCTAATGTATTACAGACCTAAACACCTCTCCAAATCATCTCTAATGTATTACAGACCAAATCACCTCTAATGTATATAAACCAAAACACCTCTCCAAATCACCTCTAATGTATTACAGACCAAAACACCTCTCAAAATCACCTCTAATGTGTTACAGACCACAACACCTCTCCAAATCACCTCTAATATATTACAGACCAAAACACAGCTCCAAATTACCTCTAATGTATTACAGACCAAATCACCTCTCCAAATCACCTCTAATGTATTACAGACCTAAACACCTCTCCAAATCACCTCTAATGTATTACAGACCTAAACACCTCTCCAAATCATCTCTAATGTATTACAGACCAAATCACCTCTAATGTATATAAACCAAAACACCTTTCTAAATCACCTCTAATGTATAACAGACCAAAGCACCTCTCCAAATCACCTCTAATGTATTACAGACCTAAACACCTCTCCAAATCACCTCTAATGCATACAGACCTAAACACCTCTCCAAATCACCTCTAATGTATTAGACCTAAACACCTCTCCAAATCACCTCTAATGTATACAGACCAAAACACAGCTCCAAATTACCTCTAATGTATTACAGACCAAATCACCTCTCTAAATCACCTCTAATGTATTACAGACCAAATCACCTCTCCAAATCACCTCTAATGTATTACAGACCTAAACACCTCTCCAAATCACTTCTAATGTATTACAGACCTAAACACCTCTCCAAATCATCTCTAATGTATTACAGACCAAATCACCTCTAATGTATATAAACCAAAACACCTTTCCAAATCACCTCTAATGTATAACAGACCAAAGCACCTCTCCAAATCACCTCTAATGTATTACAGACCTAAACACCTCTTCAAATCACCTCTAATGTATTAGACCAAAACACCTCTCCAAATCACCTCTAATGTATACAGACCAAAACACAGCTCCAAATTACCTCTAATGTATTACAGACCAAATCATCTCTCTAAATCACCTCTAATGTATTACAGACCAAATCACCTCTAATGTATTACAGACCTAAACACCTCTCCAAATCATCTCTAATGTATTACAGGCCAAAATGCCTCTCAAAATCACCTCTAATGTATTACAGACCTAAACACCTCTCCAAATCATCTCTAATGTATTACAGACGAAACCAACCTCTCCAAATCACCTCTATTATTAGCTCACCTGACCCAAAGGGTCATGTGAGCTATTGCCATCACTTTTCGTCCGTCGTCCGTCCGTCAACATTTCACATGTTCAGCATGTCAAGATCTACCTACCCTGCAATTTTGAAGTAAATCTGATTACCCATCTTGGAGTTATTGCCCTTTTTTCATCAAATTTTTAAAATTTTAATACTTTTCGTCTTATATTTCAAAAACTATAAGAGATAAAGGTT
>MJUT01031499.1:1133527-1160229 GCA_002080005.1 Gigantidas platifrons
TATTACAGACCTACACACCTCTAATGTATACATATTATGTCACAGAATATTTAGGTACAGTCATATTACAGATCAAAAACACCTTTCCATATTAAATCAACACTTATCTATGCATATTATGGCACAGCATGATATTTCACTTGAATTTCGGCATTATATTACTGACCAAAACATTTTCTTTAGAATACATACTTAATATTAATAGATAACTTTGATGGAATAGTCATTTGATGGTCCTTTTCCAAATGATGTCCTGCAGTCACACTCTCCCACCAAGATGGCGCACCACAGTGCAGTTGCGTTGTTATTGAAAGCAGCTTTGATCCAGGTGAGCGATTACAGGCTCCTGGGAGCCTCTGGTATTACAGACCAAAACACATTTCCAAATCACTTCTAATGTATTACAGACCAAAACACCTCTCCAAATAACCTCTAATATATTACAGACGAAACCAACCTCTCCAAATCAGCTCTAATATATTACAGACCAAATCACCTCTCCAAATCACTTCTAATGTACTACAGACCTACACACCTCTCCAAATCACCTTTAATGTATACAGATCAAAACACAGCTCCAAATCACCTCTAATATATTACAGACCAAAACACCTCTCCAAATCACCTCTAATGTATTACAGACCAAAACACCTCTCCAAATCACCTCTAATATATTACAGACCAAATCACCTCTCCAAATCATCTCTAATGTATTACAGACCTAAACACCTCTCCAAATCACTTCTAATATATTACAGACCAAATCACCTCTCCAAATCACTTCTAATGTACTACAGACCTATACACCTCTCCAAATCACCTTTAATGTATACAGATCAAAACACAGCTCCAAATCACCTCTAATATATTACAGACCAAAACACCTCTCCAAATCACCTCTAATATATTACAGACCAAAACATCTCTCCAAATCACCTCTAATATTTTACAGACCAAAACACCTCTCCAAATCACCTCTAATATATTACAGACCAAAACACCTCTCCAAATCATCTCTAATGTATTACAGACCTAAACACCTCTTCAAATCACCTCTAATGTATTACAGACCTAAACACCTCTCCAAATCACCTCTAATATATTACAGACCAAATCACCTCTAATGTATACAAACCAAAGCACCTCTCCAAATCACCTCTAATGTATTACAGACCTAAACACCTCTAAATCACCTCTAATATATTACAGACCAAAACACCTCTCCAAATCACCTCTAATGTATTACAGACCTAAACACCTCTCCAGATCACCTCTAATGTATTACAGACCAAAACACCTCTCCAAATCACCTCTAATGTTTTACAGACCAAAGAACCTCTCCAAATCACTTCTAATGTATTACAGATTAAAACACCTCTCCAAATCACCTCTAATGTATTACAGACCTACACACCTCTAATGTATTACAGACCTAAACACCTCTAATATATTACAGACCAAAACACCTCTAATGTATTACAGACCTACACACCTCTAATGTATTACAGACCTACACACCTCTAATGTATTACAGACCTAAACACCTCTAATATATTACAGACCTACACACCTCTAATGTATTACAGACCTACACACCTCTAATGTATTACAGACCTACACACCTCTAATATATTACAGACCTACACACCTCTAATGTATACATATTATGTCACAGAATATTTAGGTACAGTCATATTACAGATCAAAAACACCTCTCCATATTAAATCAACACTTATCTATGCATATTATGGCACAGCATGATATTTCACTTGAATTTCGGCATTATATTACTGACCAAAACATTTTCTTTAGAATACATACTTAATATTAATAGATAATAGTATACACTTATTGACTGGGTATAAGGGTAATATCACTTTTATTTTCTTGAAGATACCAACTATTGTCCTATGCAATGCCGAGGACAATAGTTGGTACATAGGGTATAATAAAAGTGATATTACCCGAATATCAAGTCTATAAGTGTTTTATTATACTGAACAAATGTGTAATTCAAAATTCTAAATTGTAGGACCTTTTCTGATGGATTTCTAGTCTACTTTATTAGTGCTTTTACAAACTAATACATTTTCATGTGTGTGCCTTCTAGCGGCACCTATCACATTTTTGATAGCTTTCGCGTCCTTGTCATCAATAATCGTCTTCAAACCTACTTCCCTCTGCCATTGTTTACTTGTCATCTGCTGTCTCGGTAGCTTAGCTCGCGCAATGAAAAAGTCTGAGGACTTGCATGACGTCATTTAATTTAAACCAATGAGATGAATGATATAGAAAAGTCTGGGAAATTTAATTGCTGAAATTACCACAGAGGGGAATAGTCCTAAAACTATTGACTGGCACCACCGAGGAAATAATCATGCAGTTGATTTTAGGATGCAATAGCAAAACTACTGTCATGTTTTTTATAAAGGAAAACAGATACTGAAGTATAATAAATAGTAATGTGTATTTACAAATCATCAATCAATAAGAATATAAATGCTGTATTTTCTGTATCACACATTTAATTGTTCTTTATTATACCTCAGTTGTAATTTTCTATATAAAAATCAGCTCGATAGTTTTACTATTTTTCCAGGCTTATGTCGAGAAGTTTACTTCACCGGTCAATAGTTTCCAACTATTTGACCGACACTGTCACATTGTTTCGCGGAATTTTAATGCCGTGTACGGATTGGTTACTTGGCTTTACTATTACATTCGGAACTAATCTGCTTTCGTAAAATTCGAGAGACACTACAAGTGTGCAGACGTTTCGAATATGACAGGTAGATTTGTGTCCCTCACAGATGATGATTTAGCCAGAGCAAATTTTACAATAAGTATCCTATATAAATTGTGTGTTGTTAATAATAATTAATTTGAGTCTTACAAATAACCGCTGTATTTATTTCTTCTTTTCGATAAGATGAAGAGAATTTAAATTTTTATTTAAATGAAGAGAAGTCACACACACATACACACCCATAGACGAGTTTTAATTTGTAAATAACAGGGATGCTTTATTTAGACATGTTACATTAAATATAAGTCATTGCCGTTCACTGCATTCACTGGGTTCGAAAAATTGTTGATGTCTTAGATTGAGAGGGTCATATGGAAAACCATCCAGAAATATTATTGTAACATTTTAATACATTATTTTACAATTATTTATTCATAAACAAATTTGTTGTTTGTAGGAGGGCTCATGTCTTATTTGTATTTGTTTGTGTTATAGTGGTGTCCACCACATATTGTGTTGTGTTTTTGTTGTTTTTTTCTTCTTCGTCTTGTGTGACCTGCGTTGTCAGTTTCTCTTTCGGTATAATAAAACACTTATTAACTAGATATTCGGGGAATAGTAAGTTTATTGACCCCTTGATACCAACTATTGCCCTTGGCTTCGCCTCGGGCAATAGTTGATATCTCGGGGTCAATAAACTTACTATTCCCCTCATACCCAGTCAATAAGTATAAAATATTCATAATAATATATTGATTACATTGTTTTACTGGTTGATCAGGCGCAGCTCATGGTATGTCAGGTATTTTCCAAATGTTGATGAGTTTTCCGGAATTTCTGAAGAGTAATCCGTCAGCGGAACAAGTAATCAAAAATGCAGTGGATTATTTCCTCACACTAGAGGATGCTGATGGTAATTATCCACCAGCGATGGATGAGGTAGGATGTCAGAGACCTGACGGTGAAGAACTGGTTCACTGGTGTCATGGAGCCCCAGGTAATGGAATGATGATATTCAAACTTGTTATGAAAAGAAATTTAGGGGTTAGGGTTATGGTTGTTAATGGCAGTTAACGCCACATTCAACCAATATTTCAGTTATATCCTGGCAGTCAGTTTTATTGGTGTAGGAAACTGGAGTACCCGGAGAAAACCTCTCACCTGCCGCATGTCACTGACAAACTTTATCACATAATGTTGTATCAAGTACACCTCGCCTGAGCGGGATTCAAATTCGCAATGTTAATGGTGATAGGCACTGATTGCATAGGTAGTTATAAATCCAACTACTATACAATCATGACAGCCTGTGAAAGAAAATCTAAACAGTGATGTTCAGCAAAACGATCAATCACCTCTCACCTCAACTCACTGAATATAAAGAAAACACCACAACATATGATGCTGGAAATCCAGGTCCTGGATTGGGACAGGCACAAAGATGTGGTGGTGTTAAACTGGATAATGGGATTCAAGCCCTCCTCTCTTGATAATTGAATCTCCAACAGCAATACATATAATTTATATAATAAACAAACAACAAAAACCTATACAGATTCACTTCCTCTCAAAAAGATCACATACATGTAATATCATAAAAATGAATGAGTCATTATTTATAGTAAACCTAGAGTGGAGGAAAATATTAATAAAAAATCTGATGATTATAATTTTCCCTCAATTTGTTTCTAGTGCTGCATAATATGACAAAATTTAAAAAAAATCAAAACATATCAACACTCATTGCAAAAAAAAATTCATTTGTTCATCTCCATATATGGAATTAGGAAGCCGAATAAGAAAGTTGTGCATTTAAGCTGTATGAAGTAAATATATTATATCTAAGGTAAAGTGTAATGTGGATCTCCTCACAGACAAGAACAAATTGGTTATTGTTCAGTTGGACAATCATGTCATACTCTTAACCATACAGATGGATTAGAGTTTAATGCCACTTTCAACAATATTTCAGTTATATGGTCAGTTTTATTGGTGAACGGACAAAATGGCAGAACTTTTATTCGTCGGAAAGTTCATGAATTAAAAAAAACTGTTCAAATTAACACTTTGTATATAATGACAGAGAGAAAAATATATTATCAACGGTTCTTAATACATTGTAGTTGTAATTTAGTTGCATGATAGACCTGCATGTCAGCAATTAAATTATCTATATACCGGGTAATGTTAAAGTATAATCTATTATATTAAATTATAGCTGTTTCAAATAAGATAGTGTTATCGCATCTCACCATCCGTCACACTCGCTTGTGAGTTGAACACATACTACTTTTTTGTTTTCAGATGATTAATTTTGGAATTAAATATATTTTTTTATCTATAGGTAGATATGCAGTAAGGTTTTGGAATTCGAATGTTTGAGTTTGAGATCCAAACGGGGAATGAAAACAGCCATATGTCATTATGAAAAGAAAGTTCACTTATAAACAATAAAATATGTTTCAATATTATGTAAATTATAAAAATTAATTTTCAGGTGTAATTTACATGTATGCCAGAGCATACAAGCTATGGGGTGATGACAAGTACCTGCAGGCCTGTATCAGATGTGGTGAACTGGTTTGGAAAAAGGGTCTTCTTAAAAAAGGTCCGGGGGTGTGTCATGGTGTTGCCGGCAGTGGATATGTTTTCCTGTTGTTGTATAGGCTTACCAACGACAAAAAGTACCTCCACAGAGCATTGATGTTTGCAGAATTTCTTTTATCCCCAGAGTTTGAACAACAGGCAAGGGTACCAGATAGTCCATACAGTCTATATGAAGGATGGGCTGGTACTATTTGTTTTCTGGCTGATTTGTTGCAACCAGATAAAGCAGAGTTTCCACTTTTTAATGTTATTTTTTGAAAAGTTACCTCTTGGTTGTCGAATTTAATGCTTTTCAATGCAGAACATTGAATTTGAATTTACGTAACTCAAATTTTCAAGAAGCAATCACTAGTGCCATCTCAGTATTTGGACAGATTTCTAGTTCATATAACTGAAACATATGTCAAAATAAAACTTTATATTACATGTATATAGTATGTAGGATTTAGTAAGGGCATGTCTTTTAGGGGATATGGTTGTGGTGTTTAATGCCACTTTCAAAAATATTATAGTTATAGTTATATCATGATTAGTTTTATTGGTGGAGGAAAACCACCTACCTGTCATAAAGTCATCGACAATCTTTAACACATAATGTTGTATCATGTCTTATAAGATTAATGCCAATACTTGATAATGGCATAAAATAGTTATAATTATTATTACTTACATGTTAGTTTAAACATCTTTTATTAATTAATAAATATAGTACAATAAGATAAATTTCAATATGATACAATACAAATAATTAAAGGGATTCGAAAATAAGCCTAGAAAAGTTTATATTAATTCGTTTCCCGTTTGCTTGCATGTTGTTATTTGAACATAGACCATTTGCCAGTTTCCAACTTGATTCTAAAATTATATGCTTTTTCCACGGCTTTGTAGTAGTTGCTTCCCTTAAAGCCAGACAAAAGTGTCTGTTTCTTGCAATGTTCAACCAAAATAACATATATTTGTTCTCATACTCTGTATAGAATTTAAATGTTGTAACAACTTGTAGTAAAATTTGTATTTGCTATAAAGTTAATCTCTGTTCTTTTACAAAGTTTGAATATCTTAAAATTTTTAGAAAATTATACTCAAATTCTCTTGTCTGTTACTCTTGCATGGAACGGGAACCCTTTACTCTTACATAAGGGAAATAACTCAAATAAAGAAATGTCAAAAACACATAATTTTAGAATCGAGTTGGAAACTGGCAAATGTTCTAAAAATAATCATATATTTGTTGTGCAAGTTATCCCCCTTTTTTAATTTTGTTAAATAGGTAAACTTATTGTTTTATATTCTGAGGGTATTCCAAGTTTGGTTTCAGAGTGGAATTTAATATTTGTTTTATTTTTGTAATCTGGTCAAATCTGTTTAATTCCGTATTCTTTGGACATCCTAGCATTTAAGTTTTATTTGTGATGGAAAAATATTTTTTCAAAGATAGCATGTTAAATATTTCTGGGCACTGGTGAAGGTTTCCAGGACTCAAACCCACAGAGCTGCTTAGCGCATCCCTGGGGGAAAGGGGGTGCATTCTTGAGTGGGGGTGTAAGGTTATAATACGCAAAGCTTGACCTTGGATCATAGTGGGCAACGTGTTTGCAGAGTGTCACACTCCCTGCACGCTAAAGACTTTAGTGGCTAACGTGTTTGGAGAGAGTAAAGCTCCCTGCACGCTAAAGACTTTAGTGGCTAACGTGTTTGGAGAGAGTAAAGCTCCCTGCACACTAAAGACTTTAGTGGCTAACGTGTTTGGAGAGAGTAAAGCTCCCTGCACACTAAAGACTTTAGTGGCTAACGTGTTTGGAGAGAGTAAAGCTCCCTGCACACTAAAGACTTTAGTGGCTAACGTGTTTGCAGAGTGCCACACTCCCTGCACGCTAAAGACCTCTTTTGTAGTTTTTAAGAAAGAGTAGGTGCATTGTAACTGCTATAGAAGACTAAATATTTCGTCCCTACCCAACTCTCAATGGTAATCAAAGTCGTTGACCCATTCCTTCCCTCTCCCTCATTTCTATATTGTTTTTATATGTTATTGAACGTGTTATCGTCCTGAATATAATTTTTGTTTTCTCACCAACTCTACAGAATGCTGTATGAAAATGTAGCCACACTGACACTGTAAATACATATGCATGCTCATTACACAAGAAGGAACTTCTGTGTAATTGCCATTAATAGTGTGCATTCAATATAATTCATGTGAATATTGAGAATGTTAAAACAATGTTTGGGATTGCAGTGTAATATTGGATATTCGATCAGAATGTCTTGACATGAATATACAGATTGAATGGATGGGATGAGCTGTGATATCAGTGATAATACATGTCAAGATCTTGAACACTGTTTTCGTAATGTGATAATGCATCTGATGTCACACTGACGGATAATTAGAATCAGTCCGTTGAAAATAATATTCATCTTGAGAAACAAGAACTGATACAAAGGAAAGGTTTTATTTCCCTTGCAATAAATGTAAAACAAATTTAAGTTCATTTATTTTAGAGGTATATATTTCTACAATTTGTCTGTGCTGTCTTGTGAACTTGTTGTAGGGCAACAGTTTCTGTTTTCAGTAATGATCATCATTGACAGTGGATTTAGAAATCCTCAGGAAAATACCCGTCTCAAAAATATTCACATTATACTTACGGGATCAGAAGAAGAAAAAATTTGGAAGTACATTGTATGTTGAAATATGTTCATTTACTAAAAAATTATTATGCACAGAAAATTTTAGGGGTTATGGTGTTTAATGCCACTTTCAAAATATTTCAGTAATCTTGTGACGGTCAGTTTTATTTGTGAAGGAAACCGGAGAAAATCACTGACTTGCCACAAGTCACTGACAATCTTTTATCATATAATGTTGTATCGAGTACACCTCACCATGAGCGGGATTCAAATTCACAATGTAGGTGATAATAGGTGCTGATTGCACATAGGTAGTTGTAAATCCAGCTAGCATAAGATTGCGGCCCCACAGAAAAGTAATAAACTTTAATTGAAAAACTGCCACTCTTAATAAACAAATTGCAGTAAAATTTGATCACATTATATTGTGAGACTATTTTTTATCACTGTTAAGATATAGAATTTGTTGCATGTTTACAAATGTTGTTTTAAAGTGTCTCTGAAGGACGTTTTTTTTTATTGTTTTATTAAAGCAGCTACATGTACATTATATGCTTTTGCTATTAATAGTATTTTACTAATAATTAGAACTATAGAATTTTATAGCACTGTTTCAATAAATTTTGACAGTTAGCCTATTCAGTACTCTAGAATTTTATAGTACTGTTTCAATAAATATTGTAGCTTTGTGTCACTTTTTATGTTATTCTTTGTACGCGTACCATCGACAATAGCACTACATGTCAAACAAGATGAACTGTGAGCTAATGCTCACTCATGATACCCCCGTTCTTCGGACGGACAGAGGTAAAACAGTATACCCCCCTCCCCCTTCGGGGAGTGGGGGTATAATAAATACTTTTCTGTGTTGCATTGATTCTAACCTACTATAAAAAGGACTCCTGAAAATGGAACTAACTTTTGTGATAGTATGTCGACTTTTTAAATGAAAGCAAATCTGTACAGGTTTTTATTGTTTGTTTATGTATGTATTAGAGATCCAATAATCAAAGAGTGGAGGGTTGGGCTCCCATCAACGGTTTATTCCCGCCACATTTTTGTGACTGTCCCAACCAAGACCCTGGATTTCCAACGTCATATCTTGTAGTCTTCTTTTATATATGTGCAATGAGTTGAGACGAGAGGCGATTGTTCAATTTGTTGAAATTGGTGACCATCACTGTTTAAACTATCTTATAAAATTTTGATATTGGCTCAATTTATGCACCACTAATCTAATAATGTTTGTTAAGAAACCTCAAGTTGTGAAAAGACTAAGTACAAGTAAAAGGCAAATTTGGAATTATACTCTACATTTGCCTTCCATAAAAAAAAAAGTCATTGGAATGTATTTGTATAAATAAGGATTCTGCATTTTCATTTATGAAAAAAAGACATGTCGAGTGATTGTTGTTATACACCAACTGAGTAATTTTTCAGCTACCGGTATATCATGGTGAGAACAAGTTACATTATCTACATCACATCTATCCAAATAAGCTTGAAGTTAAGGATACTACCGATACTCAAAAGTCTGCTCTTACCTTGAAATCGACAACGGAGGAAGATTAAAAACTAAACTCTACGACAAACATGATGCCTTCACTTTTCCAATACTAAGTAGTCAACTTCTTCATCAGCAACAATATTCCAGTATCACAAGTGTATGGAGTTTACATTTCACAACTCATTCGTTATTCTAGAGCTTGTGCCCAGTAATGATTTTCTTGATGCAAAAATACAAGGCTATGTTGCTCCTAGGTTGAAGTCAACGCTATAAAAATTCTACGGTCATCACAATGTGGTTGACCGTTATGAAATATCCATATCACAAAAGACAATGGATCTTTTACTTTTTATGTACATGTTCTTTTCCTCTATCACTGCCAATACTTTTGTATTTTGTACTTGACTGTATAAATGAGTAACATGGAAGCAGGAGATGCTTACACTTCACGAGCACCCGAGTTCACCCCAGGATTTTTGGTGGGGTCTGTGCTGCTAATTTTTTTTTAGCTTTTTGTGTTGTTTTATATGTGTTTTTATGTTCCGAGTTCTGTGTTGTGATGTCTGTTACGATTTCCGCATAAAAACAATGTTTGGTTTGTCTTTACCCCACTTGTTTGTAGGAGGGCTCGTCTTATTTATGTTGTGTTTGTTGCATATAGTGGTGTCCAACAAGAATTGATTATATGAGTAACATGGCAGGTGTCTTACAAGAGGCACATACTGCTTACTCTTCACGAGCATCAGAGGTCACCCCTGGTTTTTGGTGGGGTCAGTGTTGCTCATCTTTTAATTTTTTTGTGTTGTCCTATTATGTGTCTTTATGTTCTGAATTCCTTGTGATGTTCATTACGATTCTTGTATGGAAATGATGTTCACTTCGTCTTGGCCTCCAGTTGTTTGCAGGAGGGCACATGCTTTATTTGCATGGTTTGTGCATAGGGTGTCTGGCACATGTGTTGTATTTTTGTTTTGTTTTCCTTTGTCTTGTGTGCCCCAAGTTTCTCTGGGTTATCTTTTTTAGCTCACCTTGCCAAAGGCAATGTGAGCTTTTGCCATCACTTGGCATCCATCGTCCGTTAACTTTTCACATTTTAATCTTCTCCTCTGAAACCCCTCAGCCAAATGAACCGAAACTTGGTGGGATGCATCTATGGAAGGTTCTCTATAAAGAATACCAATTTCTTCCCGATTCGTTAACAAACATGGCTGCCACAGGCAATTCTTGTTTCTGATTGATTGATTTCTAAAAATTTTCTTCTCTGAAACTGCTTAGCCAAATGAACCTCAAAGCAGAATGAAAGATGAGTGACACAGGCTCAGCCCACTGAGCCTCTAGTTTTATTGCCCCTTCGGTATTCTCTTAACATTTATTTTTGTACTAGACCAACATGCTTTGTTGGATTTTTATAGTGTTAGCTTACTGAAACAAGTGGACACATTATCCTCATTGCGAGTCAAACAATCTTTGCTCTTACTCTGTAATGCCGCGTGCTTTAGAGGAGAATAAACAAATACCAATTTTATATTCTTTGGTTTGACCCAACCATGGCTCTAATCCATGATCTACAGCACGCTAACTATTACACCATCGATGTGGTTCAATGATGCAAGTTTAGTGAATAACAAGAAATAAAGTATAACAAAAATGCTTTGTTTATTTCTGGCACTTCCTCCTTTAACAGCTATGTGGCTCAAATAACCAGAAATAAAACTACACCACACAAAACTAGGACATATAAGCTTTACACATTTACCACAGGACAATACAATATCAACTTCTGTCCTCTGTAAACAATCAATTGCATCATTCTATATTTAGTACACAGTATACAAAAACATCAATATTCACAGTTGTAAAACTCAATGGTTACTATCATGTCCTCCAAAACCATTAAAAAATTCTAAAATGTCTTTTTTTTTGCAATTTATTGTTTTATTCTACAAAATATGCCATATTATACTTGAGGAAGCAAGACGATTTGTTTAGATTTTTTTTACCAGACTAGTCATTTGTGCACTGCCAGTCAATCATATTTTATGTGGACAAACGGCTTGTATTCACCCTAAAAAATCATATGATTTAGTTTTTACCGTTTATTGTCATAAACTCTCATTTATCCATTTGATTAGGGGCAAGTACAAGCCATAAATCATTTAATTAAGCACCTTGTGACTTTTTGATTTTTTGTATTGACATGACACCATTGGCAAGGATAAAAATAATACTCAAAAGAATTTAAAATTAAAAGATTAGAAAGAAATTGGAATTATATAATATGAACATTGTGATTCGGATATCTAAAATAAAAAAAGTAATATTATGCAAAAAATACCAAGTTCATAATATTCCATGCGATAACTTCTGCCTATAGAATATTAATTAAACATTTTTTATTGAAAATAAAACTATTGTTATGGGATTTTGTCTGTCATTTGGTTTCTATCATCTTGAACTGCTTGTAAAAATGTTTTGTTGGAGGCTGGTGTAATACAAGTTAGTGAAATATTCCAGTTTCATTTTGATATGTTGTAGGGAGCCATTTTATAAAAATTAAGATGAAACAACAACTTGTAAGGACAATAAAATTCAATCCAGAAGTCAAAAGTATACCTAACTGAATGATTTAATTAAATTGACAGTAAACTACCGTACTGTTAGAACCACTCAATAACCTTCATCATTTTGTAATTATTTCAGGATATGTCTGTCAAAAATCTCCGTTAATAATACATCAGGTATATTGTTGTGGTCTATTGATTGAAAAAAAACACCAACCTTCCTTAGTTACTGCCAAACATTGTACCAAGGATACCTCACTACAGTTGGAACTAAACACAGACCTTGGATAGTTGAAACTAATTATGCATACCTCTGTTGGACTTTTTTAAAACAATTTTTGGAAATATATCATTGCTGAAACATGACTTTCAATTTTTGCAACAGATAGGGAGATAGTGAAAATAACTTTTTTTCTTTAAAATTAAAAAAAAAAAGCTTTAATACTAAGAATAGCAAAAACATTCTTAAAATTCCTGATAAAATAGTAGGGACAATTTTTGTGGGTCATCTAAGTTGCAGCAGAAAAATATATCTTATGGATGGCCTATAGCATTCAAAGTAAGTAGACAGACAGCAAACAAAAATATTTCACGGATGGCGTAGAGCATTCGTTTAATATTATAATATTGAAATAAAAATCTTCTCAAAAATATCTTCTCAAAATAAAAAAAAATACTGTTTTGTCAGTCTTATTAAATTCTAATATTTAAATGTTTACAGTGTACTAGATACAGAATGATGCTACTGATTGAAACTTAAAGCACTTCTCAAGATTGTTCACATCTGGCAAGAATCACAATTTTTTTAATCATTGTTATCTCCCCTTGGTGTTGGGAGTTTTTAATACAGACTTTTCTACAAGGATTTCCTGGTTTCAATCTACCAATGTTAATAAATTAGTATACATTATTTATTTAACTTCACAGTGAGTACACCTTTTTTAGCATTTAATTACAACATTTAATAAAATATAATACTGTTGTTTTATTTTGTTTTAAAAACTATATTGGTATATGTTAATTAGCAGTATCATTTTGATACATTAAAACCAATCAATCCTTGAATTTTTTTTTTTACAAAGACTACTTTCATATTTAACTTATTGCTGTATACCCTATTTCAAACAAAAAGTTCTTTCATCAGGGTAAAATACAGCAACATTGCCATTTATTAGTAAGAAAGAGCCAACTTTCTGTTCAAAGCATTCAATGTCATGGTTGTCTTTTAATTTATGACTATCATGTTGAAATCAAAGTTCTCTACCCTAAGTGTCTCATTTAATAAATAGTTCATTTTAATACCCTGTATTTGAAGAGATTGCTTTTTCTTACAATAATATATAACTTTGACTCTGATACTGAAAATTATCGGTCAGTGTGAAGTTGCCAATAAAACCAAAACATCAGTTATAGAGATCTTAACATACGTTATCACAAGTAACACAGCTCGTCATCAGATTCTTTGCAATACTAGCGATAAATTCTGTCTGGACTGTCATAACTGCCGTTATACTACATATGTATCAATAAAAATATGATCAATATCATTGGATTTTTAACAATAAATAAATCAGCTATATGGAAATATAAATGAACTGGTCCTTTGCTTAAAACTTGTGTCCATATATAAAGACTTTAAAGCTTGCAAGGGGTATAAAAATATAGTTATTATGTTCATCTGATATTTGGCAAGATAAATAATGAGAATTTAAAAATAAGGAACCTTGTATTTCAACATGAAAATCATAAATTAAGTGCTTCTGATAACTCTCAGTAGATTAACACTGGCATACAGGTTACATAAAAATAATATCCTCAAATGCAAAATACATTGAAAAATTGTTTCCTTGTTTTAAAACTGTTAAATTAAATCATTGATATTAATTATATTTATAATATTTATCATGTATACATTGTTGATTACATGGTAAACCATTACAGTTTAATTCTTTATTTTGATGTTTCATATGAAATCTAAAAATAAAATTTCTAGATGGTTTTTATTTTATTAAAATTGAGGACACTGACAACTTAGCATTTAACAATTGTTTACAGCTTTACACAATTGGTCGAGGAAAAGATTTATTTTGCAACTGAATTCACTGTAAATATTTCCCCTTGTAAAATGAACTGAATACAAATTTTGTGTAATTGTTCCTTTCGGTTTAGATTTTTTTTATATTTTAAATCTATGTTGATCTTGAAACTTTAAAAACAATGTGATTTCATGTTTACATTATTTTTCTCCGTTGATGCTGAAAGATTTGATCCACAACTTCCTGTGTTTACAAACCTTTTTCTCTTTGGATAAATAATATTCATTGCTGTCTTGTTTATACAGAAAAACACATTTGTCATTAGATTGATTATTTTGAATTAAAGAAATTACATAATTTGTCTTTTAATGATTCTGTGTTAAAGAGAACTTTGTTTTATTACAACATTCTTGAAACATTAAATTCGGAAAAATAACCAATATTATGCTTTTATATTGATCCTTGGCATATTAATTATACCAACTATGGTATAAAAAAAATAGCAAGTTAAAAATTTCATAAACTAAATAAGTATGAACTACAAAGGATTGTTACAAGTAATTTCAACTTTTCAACATATGCATTTGAGGGATGCCAGATCTCTAATACACTGAGGAAAACATCTAAAGACAATTTTCAAAGTCCAGAAGCTAAAAGGTTGTCAATAACATTCATCACTGTGTGTCCTATAAATTACATGGTATTCTTAGGAGTATAATCTGAGGCATGTGGGTTCAGATTTGACTTGACAATGCCATCTTCTTTCTGTTGTTTGTTTGAATACAATGGTGATGTCATGACTGAGTCTGTGTCAATACCATTCATACAGGCTGATGTTGTGGGAATCATGTGTAAGGCCATAGCTTCGGCAATTTTGGACTTGATATCAGCAAGTTCTCTGTCTTTTTCTATAAGTAAACCTGAAAAAAATGACAAATATAATAACTCCATTATACAGATATGTAAAAAAGGCACCTTTTATAATAATGGAGTGTATTAAAAATAGAGATTAAACACTTAATTCCTTCTTACTATCAAGAACTATCAGATCAACAATTTATTATCTCTACAAAAATAGCTTTAATCATGGGTTGAAAGGTACATTTTTATCATAGCAAAAAGGTGGTCTCATATAAGGGGGACTATTGTTAACACCAGAGGATAATAATTATTGCACAGTGATATTAGAAAATTATAAATTAATAATATAAACTATACAACAGCTCTCCCATTGACTCAAAATTAACAAGGGCAACACAAAGCGTGGCATATCCCTTCGCCAAAAAATTTGACCCGGTGACCTTGAAAATCAATAGGGTTTCAGATTCTCTTAAAGACTAAGTATGTACCAAGTTTGGTCAAAATCCATTGAAGGATGTTGATTCTAGTGTTCACAAGGATGTTACGGAAGGATGCACGGTAGCGTTACAATATCCCTTCGCAACTTCGGTGGCGAGGAGATAATAAAAAGTTTTTCTGTTTCAAATACCATGCACTTGTTTAACTTAATTTTATTTGTATCCTTATACATGTACTGTTTAGTCTTACTGTTTCAAATACTATATATTATTTACTACAAAAAAAGTTACCTTTGAGTATTTCAATCTGTCGTTTGGCTTCACCTAATGCTGAAAACAGATCTAATTTAATACGTGTTTCTTCACTTAGACTGTTTTCTAGATGAGAATTTTTATCCTGCATTGCTGACAAGGCTGACATCAATACATCAATTTCATTTTGTTGATCCTTTAAATGTCTTAATTTCTACAAAAACAGAAAAATTCAAGAATGAGTGAGTGATTGTTATTTAATGCCAAATGAACAATTTTTCAGCATGAACAAGTTGCATTAAATGAAATGATGATGATGTCCAGTGTACTTTCTACTAGACCAAAACGTTTAGTTCCAGTCTGACACATTATTCTGATTCCGTGCTAAGCCATCTTTGCTCTTATTCTTTAATGCTGTGTGCTTAGTGGAGAAGCAACAGATACAAATTTTATAGTCTTTGGTTTGACCCAAACCAGGCTCTAACCCACGGTCTACTGCACTTGAGGCAAGCACACTAACCACTACACCACTAATTTTGTTAAAAATTTCAGGATATTTATACACAACTCCTATATTGTATCATAAAGCATACATTCTTTAACAAAATATTTCAACACAATAAATATTGTGTAACATAAATCATATATTCTAGGGGGCTGCCGTCGTCATAATTGTATGGTAGTTGGATTTCCACTACCTGTGTAATCAGTACCTATCACCACTAAAGTTGCAATACATTATGTGATAAAGTTTGTCAGTGACTTCTGGCTGGTCTGTTGTATGCTCCAGGTACTCTGGTTTCCTCCACCAGTAAAACTGACCGGCACAATATAACTGAAATATTGTAGAAAGTGGCAATAAACACCAATAACTATAACAATACATCTAAAGATCAACTTCAACAGATATAAATGAATCAAAATTACCTGATTTTCATATTCTAATTGTCTGTACTGTTCTTCCTTCATCTTGAGATCTCGTTGAAACTGTTTTATTTCATTTTCTACATTTCTCTGTTTAGTTTTGCATTGCTCTGAACATTCACTTCTGAAAATAATTGTGTAAATAAAGACTCCTGAACAAAAATATATGACAATACAAATGAAAAGATTTAATGTTGAATGGGTATGGAGAATTGTTTTTGACGTTTATTCATAGATCATTCCTGCAAGATTTCTGGTCAATTGAACGTGTTGATCAACAATCTATAATAGCCAGCTTTCACAAACATGGTGTAGAATTGCTCCCAGTGAGGTGTGCTCAACTTGTAATTTAAGGTAGCACTATACAAAGATTTTTCCCCTCCAATCTTCCATCTGAAAACAGCTGTAACTTTCTTAATATTGCATCAAAATTAACAAATGAGGTACCATTTGAAAGAAGAAAGATATATCTTTCCACAGTTTATAATATTATGATTATGCAACAATTACATAATTAATTATTATGCAATTAGTTGCAAAATCTTGATGTGTGCACTTGACCAAAATTAGCTGTTTCATGCTTATTCAAATGGTAAAACTTTTTACAATTTCTTAATCAACATAGCATGACCTCCAAAACCGTGTCTCAGATTTTTCCTGTCATGTTTCAATCTCTCTTAAAGCCCCATTATGTGTATACAGCCTGACTTCATAAGATATCACCAACTTTAATTGTGTGTTGAATTTGTTCTATTAACTCTATTCAGAAATCTGAGACACGGTTTTGCAGATAATAGGTCTAAGAATAACATATACAAAAACCAAGCTTCTAGGGGTATCCATGCAGGAGCTAATTTCATTCAAAGTCGACATTTTATGTCAAAAATTGTAGTGGAAAAATCCCAAAAGTTGTAATTTTCCTCTTGGTACACTATTTTCTTGAATAAAAGTCACAAATGTGCCATGGGAGCACTTCAATCATTGACCTTTAATCATAAATCTACAATGATTTGACCAGAAAGATATAATTTCTTCACACAAATTCTAAATCTAGCTGGAAAATGCACACCCTGTGCAGTAAACACATGAAATTGGCGGGAGAAGTTACATCACTCTGACCTACTGATAAGGTCAGAACTCCACCTCCACTGACCAGACGTGAACCACTAATTATAACAGGAATCACATGGAACCTTAGTTTGCTCATTATGTGTATTCCTCCCTTTTAATTGGATTTTACTAAATGAAAATTATACATTAGATATTTTGAAATAAATTCCATTTCAAATAACTAATTTATTTCTTTTGGTATTGATGAAAAGTTAGCTACATCCATGCTGCTTTCCCCTCCATTTAATGGAATCTCCTCTTATCTCAAGTATTACTGGTCAATGGTCATAAAACTATCAAATTATCCAACAGATAAACAAATAAGGACTGCCCACTTGTTTTTATCATCTCTGATTCAAGCACATGTGTTTGTTTACAAAACTAACTAAGAGTAATGCTCATTAATGGTACATCCTATCTGAATTATTTTTTTCACCTGTGTATCAAGAATATTATAATAAAATAAAAATTGATTAAAAAAAATTTTGATGAAAAAATATCAATTTTTGTATAGTGCTACCTTAAGTGAGAAAGTTTTTTCAGGTACCAACATTTCTTGGGAATTTAGTTTTTAGCTCCATTATTTATTTTTTTCCAAGTCTGCTCCCAAATGGTTCAGCAGTTTCAAAAAAGAAGAATTTTCAATATTTTTTTTACATTGGTTAAAATGTAAAATCTTGTCCTTGGGTTTCTGAATGAAACCAAAAAAATACCATATACAATGTTTGTAAATTGGTTCAGTGGTTTGTGAAATAAATATTGATATGTGAAAAGCTTACATAAGCAGATGACGGACGCATAGTGATGACAGTATTTCAAATGGGCCATTGGTCAAGATGAGCTATTTATGAATATTTTTTAGGACCATTCATTGATCATTCTTGTTAAGTTTCTATCTAAATGAACGATTCGACAGAAATAAAACTGACAAATGCTTTCGAAAATTGTATAAAGTAGAAGAAAGTACTAGACTTCTGTCAATGATTTTACTTTCCAACTACCTGTGCAAACAGTGCCTATCACCACTAATGTTGTGAGTTCAAACCCAGCTTAGGCGAAGTGTCTCAATACAACATTATGTGATAAAGTTTGTCAGTGACTTGCGGCAGGTCTGTGGTTTTCTCCGGTTTCCTCTGAATGCCACGATATAACTGAAATATTGTTGAAAGTGACATTAAACACCATAACCCCCTAAGGCTCCTCTTTTAATAGTCTTACCTCTGTGTTGATGCCATTGCAATAGCCCTAGCTGCCGCTGCCTCATCAACCTTCTTAGCCTTGCGTTCTGTTGTTAACTGTAATTCTATACCTGCTCTCATTTTTCTTTCTTCATTCATTTTCTTTTCTAAAATTGAGATATTCTGTTTGTCTTGCTGCCTACTTGTAACAAGGTTGTGAAGTCTGAAATAGAAAGTCATTATCCAACTTTTAAGAATTGTCTGAATATAGATTTTAGAGTCACATGTCATTTTATATGTGTTTTGATTGGTTTAAAAAGTTGAGGTTATTTGTCAATGTACGGAATCAAAAAATAGATGTCGTTCTCAAGGCATCGCGTGCGTTTATCATCAGGTGATTTACTTTAAATGAGGCACCTTTGGGGTTATTTAAATTCATTTCCAATTATTTGCCTTATTTTCAAAAAAGAAATATATTTTTCAATATCATAACAAAAAAAAGTTTGAATTAATTTATAAGGATCGATCGCAATTATTTGTTCGGTTCATTTGAAATAACCTCAATCAGGTTGTACACACCGTTACGTCACCTGCTACACGGGTTATCCAGTATGTACAACCTGATTGAGGTTTATTCTTCATGAACTGAACAAAAATTTGATCAATCCTTAAATATTGTAAAAACCTTATCTGTGTATACATTTGTATATTTCTTAGTAATAAACACTAAAAATAAGACATTGTAGTTCCTTAGTATATGGGAACATGACCATGACTTCTCTTATCTAAAGACACGTGGCCTAAAGATTAGGTTTTACTACTCTTCATTCTATTTTCCTGTTAACTGGGTAGTCTGAAGATAATTCTACTAAAAACTTACTTGTTTTGAAGATTTTCATTATCTATCTTTAGCTGATAATGCTCTGTTCTAAGATTTTTGTCTTCTAAAAGATATGTAGTTATTTGTTGTTTTAATTCTTGTTCAGAATTCCTACTGGCCTGAAGATCTGCTTTTAATTTCTTTACATCTGTTTCTAATCTGTAAAATTGGAATTTAAATTATTTAAATACATTCAATTTAATATTGAACTCGAGGTTCAGTGGGCTGAGCCTGTATCACTCAACTTTCATTCTGTTTTGAGGAAACTTTATACAGAGCCTTAGATGCTTACTACCAAATTTCAGTTCATTTGGCTACTCAGTTTCAGAGGAGAAATTTCTTTAGAAATTCACCAACCAGAAGCAAGAATTGCCTTATGTGGCCATGTTTGTTAACTAATAAGGACTAAATGAGCAATTTTTATAGAGGACCTTTCATAGAAGCTTCCAACCAAGTTTCGATTCATTTGACCAAGCAGTTTCAGAGGAGAAGATTTTTAGAAATCCACTAATCAGAAACAAGAAATGCCTGTGGTGGCCATGTTTGTTAACAGATCGGGACGAAATGAGCACTCTTTATAGAGGACCTTCCATAGATGCTTCCTACCAAGTTTCGGTTTCAAAGGGCAAGATTTTTTTTAGAAATCGACCAATCATAAACAAGAATTGCCTGTGGCGGCCATGTTTATTAATGGCTCGAGATGAAATGAACAATCTTTATAGTGGACCTTCCATAGATGCTTCCTACCAAGTTTCGGCTCATTTGGCAAAGCGATTTCAGAGGAGAAGATTAAAATGTGAAAAGTTAACGGATGCCAAATGATGGCAAAAACTCACATTGCCTTTGGCAAAGTGAGCTAAAAATTACTGGAAGAAACATATAGCAAATATGAAATATGCAACTGATTAACAGGAACGATGTAAATGGAAATGAATGTGAAAGAAAATAAAATTAAATAACAGGTTAAATCCAAAAGATAAGGAACAGCACTTCTAGGCTGTTCTTGATCTCATAACCAGTCAGCATTAAGTTATCAAGTAGTTAAATCCAACTGATAACACTTTATTTGTTTGTGTCTTAAATTCATAGATGAACGGGTATCGGAAAGATTATAAAATACATGTCAGGAATGAAAACTGACTGTTAATTAGTAAACTGATATGATGGGATAAACTTTGACTTTGGAAAAACATTATTGTGGTCAGTCTCTTGAAGAATACAATATTTTTTTTAACTCTCAACTACTAAAGTGGAGAAATACTGTAATCAATCTGAATCAGAAAGATAATCTACATGTACAAGGTTGGTTGGTTTATGGTGTTTAATGCCACTTTCAACAATATATCAGTTATATCGTGGCGATTAGTCTTATTGGTGGAGGAAACCGGAGTACCCAGAGAAAACCACAGACCTGTCAGAAGTAACTAACAAACTTTATCACATAATGTTGTATCACTTCGCCTGAGCGAGATTTGAACTCACATTAGAAGTGATAGGCACTGATAACATAGGTAGTTGTAAATCCAACTACCATACGATCACGATCACAAACTACATATATATTTCACCAATTATTACATACGTTCATCTAAATCAATACTTTATGTCCTAGATTTGTACCTTACCTAACTATAACTTCATCTTTATTATTATTAAATGTGGCTGGTGTTGGTGGTACATCCTTATTCACATCTTTCTTTCCTTTTCTATTGTCTTTAGCACTGTTCAGTTTAGATGTAGATGATGATGAAGAGGATGTTTTTGAGACACTGTTTGATTTAAATGACTTAGACTGCTGTTCATTTTTTATATTTTCAGCACTTTCACTAAAATTATTGACATCTGTTTTAGACTTTGGTTGCTCTATAAATTCTATTTCGTCATCGTCCTCTATTTCTTTTAATTTCTTTGTATCTTCATCTTTTATCTTCTTGCCTGCTACTCCATTTGAGATTACTTCCTCCTCTGACTTAGCCGGTAAAGCTGCAAAATATTTAAAAAATTATGCCTTGAAAAAGTGAGAACAAAACTTCTTTATGATTTAAAGTTTTCAAAAAAAAATTGTGTGTGCATTTAGAGATTCTCTTATGAATAATTTGTTTTCATGAGTATTTATAAAGAATATTTGCATCATTTTCTTTTGCTGAGAATTCAAACACTTACCAGATTGACGAGTTTGTGGAAAGCATGACTGATGATACTACCTCGGATACAATACCTGCCGACATGAAGTCGAGTGCATTGCATCCATCACATAGTCAGTTTTCTGCATTTATGTCATGCTTACATTGTAAGTATATAAATTTTAATTTTCTGTAGTTTTTCTATTTGTAGGTATTTTCATGCATAATTGGCTGTCCAATCACTACATTGAAAAGACTGTTATTGTTTTTTATAATAATAAAACTGACTGATGTGGAAATCATAGTTTCATTTTCAAATTTTTGGCAGAATAACTTTATCAATCATACAAATACATGTACATGTATATAACATTTGTCTTGTACTTTATACAATTTCATGGTGTTCTGTTTATTAGTATAACATGTATTGTGGTTTAATCCTAATTGATTTTGTATATTATAAGTCATGAATGACCACAGGGAAGATAAATGGAAACAAGTTGTGTCATCCTAGTAAAATAAAATATAGATCAAATTAATTATGAATATTTACCAATATAAAATTGTGAAAAAAAGTGTTTTTGTTGAAAATTACTCAATATGTATTGAATTCTATCTTACCATCCTGTTTTTCTATATACTGATTTTGTAATTCTATGGGCAGTGCTTGATTTATCAAATTATAATAAAATTCATTTTCTTTTTGAACATCTTTCTGCTTACGCTGAAAAAATACCAGACAGAAATCAAGACATTAAAACGAAATCAATCTTAATTAGTGAGTGATTGATTGTTGATTAATGCATTAGTCAGCAATTTTACAGCTATGTCATGGCAAGAACAAGTTACATTTTGATGAGGGAATGATAATGATCATGTCCGCTTTGTACTAGACCTACATGCGACTTGAAATTTTATAAAGCTAGTTCACTGAAAAAGCAATCTGCAGGTAGACATGTCACTCCACTCAAACACATTATGCCGATTTTGAGCCGACCAGTTTTTGCTATTACTACTTAATGCTGTGTGCTTAGCAAAGATGCAGCAAATACCAATTTTATAGTCTGATTTGACCTGATTAGGGTTTGAACCCACAATCTACTGCAATAGAGGATAGCATGCTAACCATTACACAACCAATGCAGTTCTATTTTATTAGTTAGGTTTATGATTATGGTATTTAATGTAATTTTCAACAATATTTCAGTTACATCGTGGCAGTCAGTTTTATTGGTGGAGGAAACCTGAACACATGAAGAAAACCACTGACTTGCTACAAGTCGCTGACAAACTTTATCACAAAATTCATTTTAATGAAAAGAAACTGCAACCAAATACAGCACTATACTACAATGTACCATGTATTTAGTATTACATGTATGATGTACATAAAATCAATGAAATAATTGTGAAATTGTTTTACTGTATTTCATAGTTGACATAATTCTATAAATTTCAAACAAAACAATTTTTTTACCTCTATGGAAGAACTTTGAAATCTATTACTTTTCATTTATTTAACCATCTTGATATATCATGCTCTTTCATGGCTTGTATAATAAACTTACCAATCTAAACTTGTAAGATACATAACTTTTAAAACCAAAACCTAACGTAACAACAGGATAACCAATACTGAAAATAATAAAATGTCAAACATTAAAAAGTCACTTGGTTTTAAATTTCATGGATGGATTTTTAAATTTGACCGTGCTTCATAAATTCACTTTGTGCATGCTTTGTTTATTGTTTGTATGTGCATATTCTTATGTTGGATTTAAAAGCTCACTAAAGCTTGTGTTATAATTGTTTGCTTCTTTCTGACTCAAAATAATTCTTTGTATTGTATTGAATTGGCAAATCAAAGTTAATGGATTTAGTGTTTTCTGAATGCAATTTTAACATCGTGCAGCATCTTTTCATGACCATGCTGTCCTTGCAGTAGAAGTATATATACACCCCTTGTCTAATTTGTGAAATTATAACATTATTTCACTTTAAAAGTTCTCCTACTATAATAACAGTAGTAAAATAATAGCATTAGAATCAATATACATAGTATTTAACATTGATTATATCTGACAATTAATAGGAAGTACCTTCTAGACCTTCATTTGTGTTGCCCTCTGAACTTCTGAATTTATAAAATGTACCCTGATTGCATAAACACCATGCCTTACTGAATTTTTCTTGGAATACTCTAGTACTTTATACATCACTCAAAAATACTTTGTTCAGTTTTTTTTTAAAATCTATTAGGTATTGCGACGAGTTAGTATAAAGGACAATATGTAGATTGTGATTTGGGACTGCACAATGTTTCTTTTTTGGTTTAAATTTTTGTGTATATCCCAATTCCATTTTCACTTTGCTAGGTGAAAAAACAGTAACGACAGAGGAATGTCAGTTGAAGACAGTAATTATATTTTTATCAAACCTTTGCAGGATAAAATATACATTAAAAATTTATATATGTATATACAATGTATATACTTTGAATTACTTTAGTGAAAAACCACGATATTGCACTTTCACCTTCCTGAATTTCAAGTCGAAAGTATTATCATGCAAGACCATGGATATTAAATTACTGCACCTATCAATTTCTCAAATCTACTGATACAGAATATTATTGATATATCACAGTCTACATGTTGCATATAGGCTGATTACAACAAACAGACTGTGAATTAGTACTTTAATTACTTGAGGGAGGGGTTTGCTGTACAATGGCAAGTGCAAACCATTGCCCCTAATTTTCCCCCTGAATTTGTGAATGCTAGAATGCTGGTGTACTTACCAATGAGCTGCAAATGGCCTACAGAGATCTAAATTAAACGGTAAAGCTTTTAATTCTCGTAGTCTGACTGAAGCTTCGATGTAGACAAACAGTAACCATAGAGAAACAGTCGGAAGACATATTCCTCTCTCTACAAAATAAAAGATAATGTTTCAATATAATTAGCTTTTCAAATCTTTAAATCTTTTAATAGAAGAAATGTTTGACTATCTTATATGAAATGTGCAATTCTTTCATTTTAGCAAAGATCTCATAATCCTTGAATTAAGGAACAAATAAACCACATTAACATGGTTTAATGAAATCCAAAAAGTGTTTCAGTTTCTCTATCGAGTAGGGATGTTAAACAGTACTCGGATACTTGAGTATTGTTCGTTACATCAAAGTATCAAATATTCATACAATATTTGAATTTATCATGGGTTTTTTTTTTTTATATTTAAAAAAAATTCTACTCTGTGTTTAGTGCAAGTGAGTATATGAACACAGTAATTGGCTGTCATTTATAGCTATGCTTATAATTAGTATACATTTATTTTTACTTAACGCTATACTTATAGCAATTGACAAATTGTTTTGGTCATACATTAAATTTAAATGTCTGAGGGAAATGTTCCACAAAAAATCATTTTGATAGTTTTGAAACAATTTTGATAACAGTAATATTTCATACATCACTAAAACTGAAACAATAGATAATTAAGAGATCACAGAACAATATTCATGGTATACAAATCACCACTTATTGTCACTGAAGTGTAATGGGAAATCAAAAGGAAGCACTTCATATTTACAAGTGTATGAAAACAATGTAAATTCTCTTCCTATTAAATGCTGACTTTCTAATGAAAACATATTAACATAATAATAATTCTAATTTATGTTTAAGATGTAAATAGAGATACATATACATGAACTATGCTCGAAATGAACTTCTCATCTCACATCTCAGGCTTTGCATTTGAGGCGATATTACTCTAAGAAATCCATTCTCGCAAAACAAATCAATGTCAACGATAGCATATATTTATAGAGGATTTTGTAAGGGGATGTCATTATAGCGTCACATTAGAGAGTATTATCATACTTGCTTGATAATAGACATTTTCGCCTGTAAAAATGAAAGGGAAAATGTACAAATCATTGATAAATAAATTTTACACATTCCAACTACCACATGATCACTATCTTGTAATAACAAATATTCCTGCAATGTATCATTTCCATCATATATATATATATGTAGTTTCTGACAAGAAATGATTTGTGATTTCATTTTTTGCCAATCAGAAAGTATTATTGACCATAGCAGCCATGTCGAATTTTAAATTAAAATAGAACAAAAATCATATAAAATGTTGAGGACTATTTCTATTGAAAGTGATTGCATGTCGTTCTTTGGTTGGTGAGAAAAGACTTCAATGTTAAAAGTCTACATAAGATGACATACAGCAAGTGATGACAACTACCTAATATGAACCTTCATTCCACGTGAGGTAAAAACCAGTAACCATATATTGCAATGATAAAATATCTAGCATAATATGACCAAATTTACAGAAGTACACACACATACATACGTGTATGAATATAATTTAACTAACCTGTATGCCATACATACTGGACCCAGACATAAGTACTGGCAGCAAAGAATAACCATTGTACTGGGATAAAAAGGTAACATACTACATCAGAAGTTACAGCAATACACACGAAAAACACGGAAAATGCCTGAAAATCAGGAGAAAGTACATATAAATATTATGCACACAGGAAATACAATACTGCATGTTAAAACTAGATTTTGATTTTAAATTTGTTACTTGCATTTTACTAAAGTTACTAAAGCAATATAAAAAGAACTGTCCGCATAGCGGGACTAATACCCCCCGCTTCACTCTGACTGTGTCCAAGATTATTGAAAACTAAGTCTACACGGAAAATATATTATTTGTCAAATTATAATATTTAATCACATTCAACAAAAATAAAAACGTCGTAGCATAAAAACTGTAAGAGGAGTTGCACGGACAAACCATGTACCCTTT
>MJUT01031499.1:1164338-1189744 GCA_002080005.1 Gigantidas platifrons
CAAAGAAGAAGAAGAAAGTATGAAAAGTTTACAGACGCGGACGACGACGACGGACGCAAAGTGATGACAAAAGCTCACATGACCCTTTGGGTCAGGTGAGCTAAAAAGACGGAGAGGTGAACATATCTCCAAGGCTGATTTGGTTTGCTTATATGAGCTTGTGGAGAAAACATAACCATAATTAGGTCAAAACAAACGAATGTTATAATAAATGCAGAGAAGGCAAAAGTGTGGAAAGAGATCACAGACTCTGTGAATGTAAGGGCGGGTGGACAAAAAAAAGATCGGTAGAGGAAATCAAGGAAAAGTGGAGAAAAGTCTAATCTACGGAAAAGTTGGAGGCTGAAGTAAATAGTAAGAACCTCAATCAGACAGTAGAAGGTCCAGCTTTGCCAGCGTCAAGTGAAGTGACACAAAAAATCATAGAACTTAACACCAATGCACTAAAGACATATCAGAATAGGAAAGGAATAGTCTTTTACATTTTCTCTGTACTTTCCAAGAAATTAATATGTCAGTCATGGATATACCATCAATTTTCATTCTTCATTATTCAAAAAACACAGGTACTTTTATAAAGCAAAATAATGAATGCATGTTGCATCCCTTTCTAGCCAACTATATACACCCGTTCAAAATTTGCAAATATGGGATACAGATTCACTACTTTAAGGATATTTGTTGATCCCTCTTTATTGGTTTTTGAAGTCTATATGTAGCTGCGGCTTGCCATTTCTTAGCATTATATTTAGACCAATAAAAAAGTGCATAGTTAACCAGAACTATTATTTTAAGATATTTATTACTGTCGGTCCATCTATATAGGGTACATGGTTTCAAAGAAAAAAAATTGAAGACGTTTTTAAACGGATTTTGATTATTTTTTAACCAGAAGGCATGGCAATTTCTAGGCATAATCTTATTTCGGCTAGTTTTAATTTTCTGGTGATTTACACTTTAATTTGTTTTAAAATCCAATTTACAATGTATTTTCTAATAAAAGTGGAATCCTAAAATAAAATCACATGATTTAAATCACAGGAACACAAAAAGTGGAGTTGGTTGTCAGTTATCTTATACGTTAACATTCCTGTTAATTATATTTGAAGACCTATAAATTTCATGGAATAGGTATCGAATGGAAAAGGGGGTTAAATAATTTAAGATTACAAATTACCTGTGTGATCAAACACACCCTGTACATTTCTAGAACATGTAGTACCCCTTCCTATTAACAAAGGCGTATTCGTAGTCTAAGGGTGGTGCCTGAATTTCTATGATGTGTGCCGTCAATTGCCCCTACAACGCCAGGAAAATGGACAATGTCATAAAACCCTGCATGTTTTAATTCTGTTCCTCTGAAAATCTGTAGAGGGCCAGGTGATATATTGTCCAGATATATCACACAGAGCATTAGAGACATCTCTTACTGCTCTCGAGACACTTGAAATATGATATCCCATTGTATCACCGATTACTTTCATCAGACTCCCTGGTGCAAGGTAAAATATCTCAGTGCAAGCTTTAATTGTATGTCTACTGGTATGGCATGAGACCCAAGAGTTGGTCTGCACAATTGTGGCTCTATAGATTGATTTGATTTGATTTTTGGTGTTTAACGCCATTTTCAAAAATATTTTAGCTATATCATGGCGACTAGTTTTAGTGGTGGAAGAAGGTGGAGTACCCAGAGAGAACCACCGACCACGGACAAGTAACTGGTAAACTTTATTACTCGCGGCTGCGAGTCAAGTGTATCCTTTTTTTGTAATTTATAAAGCCGGGCACGAACTCACGCTGTATTGGTGATAGGCTTGTACGAGTTGTTAGGTATTCCAACTACCTAACTGATGGAGCCACCCGGGCCCTGTGTCTCTATAATCTTTAATCTATCCCGGAATTCTATATCATCAAAATCCAACTCAATATGCCGATATACTCTTTCATTTTGCTGTCGTCTTGCCATATTTAACCAATGGTTAAATATTTATCCAGCAAAATTTGAGAGGTTAACTTTATCCACTGGATAAGGCATTTTATCCAGTGGATAAAATTTGAGCAACAAAAAATAACCGGTGGTTAAATTTATCCATTGGATAACTAGATTTAACCAGTGGATAACACTAACCAACGTTTTGAGCAACCCAGTCCAGAGCTACATGTAGCTATCATATCATTATGTAGGGCCCCAAAAGTTGAGATAACTGATCAATACAATCCAGAAATCCATTTAGCTCCCAAGGCTAAAAAAATTAATCAGCATTGACAGCATCCCTGCTTTTCACAGAAATATTCCATACTCAAGTGTCAACGTATAATCTTAATCTGAATTGATTGTATGTGATTTATTTCTATCTCTTTCAGATCTATTTACAACCATTAATTACACACACCCTACAATATTCAGGGCAATGATGTGTTGTTACCTAGGGCACATGTCGTATTAGGTTAGATCAGGGGATGTCATAGGGAAAGGGGATGGAATCGGCAAATAACATGCTAGAAAATGGCCGATTTTACCATTCGATGTATCTCGGGATTTTATAATAAGTAAAGGAATTTTCGTCCAGTTCGCATATATCGAGAAACTTTTAATTGGATAGTTTTTTTGACGTATTTGATGTGTATATGTTAATTTAGAATCGACCGAAATAAGTCGGAACATACCGAAGTATAATTATAATATTCGGAAAAGACTGTAGGATGTTTGGCAATATAATTATAGAAAAGTGGGCGTTTATATAAATAAATCCAAAAGTTCTTCAAGGTAGGTATATTTAATTTAAATAATTGCAACTATAATATTCATAATAATTGCAACTACAACATTCTTATAAATATGAACCTAAAAAAAGTTATTGTTTAATATTGATAACAGGTTCAAAATATAACAATTAAATGCAAAAAGTTGAATTAACACTAATTATTGGGGGAAATGCTTTTTAAGGAATTTGATTAAAGGGAGATAATCATAGTACTGTATAGTATTATAAAATTACTACTGAAAAAAAAATGAACCAATATAGTGATTAACACAGTTTGTCTATAAGCTTATATATTTGGATTAAGTGTTAACTATGTTAGATATCTACGTACCATTAGTTGTTCAGAGCTCCAGATAATTTTCAAGTCCAAAGGGTAATTACCCCCTACTTTTGAAAATGATAGGTATTTGCACATTTCCTCTGCTTTGTTGTACTCTCTACTTCAGAAAAGATTGCTTACATGTACACTTTTGTTTGACACAAGTGTTATTCAATAAACGCAGGATGCAAGTGAAATGTATATCTCTGTTTAATTTGACATGATTGTGTCATGTTTATTAATAAAATGTTGTAAATATTTCGTTTTTTGCTCGTCGACTTCGGCAGTTTTCACAGCCGTTTTGATAATGTCATCAATGATTCCTTTTAACTATACTGTCACTAGACACAGATGAAACTGTCAGGAACTTAAGTATAGAATTTTCTGGAGCGCTCTTGTGCTTAGTAGCGCGCTAAATTCATGTTCTTGCTCATTTTCAAAAACAACGTTCCCAAATTTACTTTCGTTTTAGTTCTTACTTATTACGTAAACCACTCCTTATAAGGAGCACCACATTTATTTGTAATATTGACCGCGATTGGATGATTTATCGTAAACATCCAATCAGATCTCTTTTGACATCGATGCTTAGAAAGGCAAACATTCGGTACCCCTCGGATGTATACGCTCTCTCCTTCGAAAAGTATAAATGGAAGTAATTACGGGGAATTTCTCAAAGACAAAAATGTATTGTTTATTATCGTTAAGCGTACAAGTATTTGGAAAGTTTGCTTACACAGCATTATGTATGCGTAATGTGTACACTCTGATCTGACAATACATGCGTTTTTACTCATTTTTATAGCGTAAAAAACGCAAATACGCAGCTTATCTGGAGCTCTGGTTGTTTACAAAATACACTGATATATATATAATTATTGTTTGTAAACAAACATCTGCTTTGCATAATAATAAATCCTCAGATTTACCTTTTTCTAAGAAGACCTGTGTTAATTTATTTTATAAAAATATATAACCTATATTTTCTGTTTATATATATAATTATTAAGATAAAAATCTAAAAATAATCCTGATTCTGATCCGAACTTAACAGCTGGTAAAATTTGGCCCATAATTTGATTACATTTTACTTCACATCCAAAATTTCACAAGAAGACGTACATGTATGTTGAATGTAAAATAATACAAACCTCCTTGTGAAATTATATATTTCAAACTATTACATCCATATTTTGTCACAATATATCCATAAATAAATGTCTGGCAAACTCACGATACACAAATCTAGCAACATTTTTTGGCTGTAATGGTTGAGTATATAGCCAAGAGAGATAATCGTTTCCAAAGCCTGGTTAGATGTTATTGATCAAATTGATTGGTTTTGTTATTAATTATAGACTGTAAAATAATTCCTAACCTTGTACCAGGTAATTATCTGACAAAAGGTAAAAATCAAATGTTTTCTTTATCATGTTTATCGTACATAAGTCTAAAATTATGTAGCAAAAATTCAAGACTTATTTTCAAATTTTATGCAAGCATGAACAAAATAAATGGGCTACCTACATTTGTATCTATCTATTTTTATATATACATTGCACTGCTAGTCCTATCAACGATTTTGAAGGATTTCTTCACATCTTTTACAGTGTTCCAAATTAGCGGTCGTCCGATCGTCAAAACCAACCTAACATTGATCAGGACAACCTGAATTCCCAGAATAGTTGCCCGACTGACGACCAAATATTTTCTGTCAGTCAGGGCTCACATTGGAGGGTGAATTCTATTGTATCCTATAAGTATTTTGAAAGTGATTTTCTTGGAATGTAATCCATTGCGGTTTATACAAACTTTAATTTCGTTCATTACAGCTTATGTTTGAATTATGTATGCCTGACTAAAATAAAACTATGTGTATTTGTTTTTCGTAAACAAACAACAATAGCGCCATTTTGGAAAGGGGACGCAATGCGGTGCTGTGCTACAGGAAATGTTGACCAAACTTTTTGTCCTAAGCTACTTCCAACAAAACGAACCTTTGATTTATTTTTTCTCATTTCTGTGACATAAAACCATACTCCTCATATCAAATATGTTCATATATGTGAAGATTGGCAATTCAAAATTCGTTGAAATGCACAGGACGCTTCCGGATATTTAACCATCTGCATTGGTATTTTATACTCGACACAGGGTTACTATTACGATCTATCGAACTGTTTATTTACATCCAGACATGTGTAAACGTTAATGCATATCCAATTAAAAAATAGACATTGAACTACAGTAGCTTTACTCCATTGTTGCAATCTGATTTGAGATCTGGAAAATGATAATTACAGCCTTTACTTTCTTCAGTTTTTGACTGACAGTGGCAATTTACGTTTGTGCTATATTTTCATTCCCAAGCTATATATAGTTGGACCATTGAGCAAATTGACAGAGACATCGTTCTTCTGCCAAAGATTACACAAATATTAGTTATTACAATTTGTGTGGTATTTGATCACACCACAGTGATATTTATTTCAATAGGACAACGGGGGGGGGGGGCAGACATATAAAAAATCACTGGTATGCAAGACTCAAATAGTCAAGGTAGACAGAAATGAAAATGTGACATTGAATAGATATCCTTAACTGGCTTAAGGTAGTTATAAACAAGGATTTATATAGTAGTTCTTCTATATAAATCCTTGTTATGAGTAAAAAAGGCCCAGAACAATTCAGTTCAGACAGCTTTTTAACTATTTAATAAATTTGGGCTCTGCGACCCTTTTCGGCAACCTGATGTAAATTCGGACGACCTGATTTTTTCCCCTACTTGCCCTTGTGACAACCTCCCTTATTTCTTAGTTTCTAACACTGCTTTTATTGTCGAATCAAAAATTTTACAGAATCACTGACTAAGAAACTACTTCGTCAAGTTGGTTGACAGGGACGAGTGCAAAATAATCGGAACTCGCCTCACGATGTTCGGTCGTCAGATTGTCGAGTTCTTACACAAACTTACTCGCCGAATTTTTTCTCTTCTCACATTTGTCGAGTTGGCGAGCGGTGGTTTCTTTCACTGGAATATGTTTAAAACCTTCAAACACCGCTAAAAATTCCAAAGAAGCACTTGCCCTTGCATGTTTTCTGGTTAAACAGTCTTTGCACTAATCCACTTGCCCGAAGCCCAGGTAAAACTGGATTTGGAAAATTATGACAATTTTTTTTTTTAATAAATCGAATTTTTTTTTCTAAATTTGGCTTTTTTAGTGAAAAAAATTAAGGCAAAGACTGCTGGTTAAGATCAGGACAATTAGCTCAACAATCCAGACTGCCCTGTTCAATCGAATAAAAAAATTTCACACTTATTTTTCAAAAACAATCAATTAACTGTTACTGAACATCTGTGTTACAAATAACAACAGATATGTTCAATTTGTTGTAATCATAATCCAGTCCTTTTCTCATTCATGACTTATCACCAGGTTTGTAACAAGAGCAACATGATAGGTGCCACATGTGGAGCAGGAACTGCTTACCCTTTCGGGGTATCTGAGTTAACTTCCTATCTATTTGTTAATGTGAAAATACTTCACTGGGCAAGCTTACATCTGCCAGTAAAACTCTTCTTTTTTTTTATAAATTACTAAGTGATATTGGCTAATGTTATACATGTACTCCTTTATTATAAACAACTTACCAATCCTTGATATTTGAAGGAATCGTATACACTTCTGACAAGCAACCAAAATGGCCAAAGATATTCAAAGCGAAACTCGAGTATGAAATCAGCCATCAGAACTAGAGCCCAAACCATCAAAAACTTCAGGTACAAAAAAGTACTGAAAAGAAAATAACATATCAATGACTATTATGTTGTAAATTAGTATTATTGCTACAGTAAAATCCCATCAAGTCATACTTTCTTTTCATAAAAGCTTCCTCCTGCACTAGTAAATTTGTAATCAAGTTTAACTTGAAAATCATTACTGTTAGAGCAAGCCTGAAGCCCTTGTCACAATATATTGAAAGAAAAAATTGCATCAAATCTACAAAAATTTGGAATTTGGGTTCCTTTTAGACACCTTTCAAAATAAAATGGATAAAAAAATTAATGGCCCAACATCAATTTATAATGATAATAAAGAGCTACACAGATCAAAGCATCATACGACCGCAACATGTCCACAAAGGAGAGTTGAACAAGTGTATATTAAAAGCAAGCGTGAACACAGTAATATCCTGGAAACAGTAATTTAATCGACCCACTGTAATATGCGCATTAGTCTTCTTTTACTATTTCAAATGTTAAATATGCCTTCCAAATATGCAAAATTTAGGCTTTTTAGCCCCTCACTTTCAGACCCCTTTTATAAATAAAACAACAATATTTTTAATGGTCCAACAATAACTCAGTCTCATAAAGTCAAAGATGATCATTTTGCAAAAAGCTTCATTGTACCTTAAAATTGTATGAAAAATAAGTTCAAATTTTATAATTCGTTTTTTGTTGGCCCCTATCTGTTAAGATTATCTCTGAAACCAGAAGAGATAGAAAAAATCTGTCTACATTATATTGGAAGCTCTCAGCTAAATAAATTGAAGAAAAAAAATCTATATGCCTTCCAAATATGCGAATTTTTTAATGGCCCATTAATAACCCATGAAGATGATCATTTTGCAAAAAAAAAAAAATCTGCATTAAAATTGGACAAAAATTTGAAAATTTCCCATTTCCGGCACCTTTTATGTAAAAAAAAAAAAGGCAATAGTTATAAAATAATCGATACATTTTTCTGAAAAGGACTTTCATGAATTTCTGCACCTTAGGATCTCTAATTTGAATAGGGGTAGGGTTACTAGTACAATATACCCCACATCAATAACAACCTTTATTCAATGCCATGGATTATTATGTTTAAAACTTCAGAAGGATCTGTCAACTGAGAACTTAAGTTATCTCAAGAAAACAATTCTGTCTAAGACAGATGACTAAGACAGCGCTACAACATGTGGTATAAAAATCATCCTAAATATAAAAATTATTCTAACATAAATTGGTGTCCAATTTTAAAACAATTTTGTCAACAAAAGCAGAAAAGTAGGTAGTTTATAGTAATTTTCAAATAAATTTAGAAGCATTTTCTTCAAATCCGACACGACTTAAATTATTTGTCTTCAAAAGTACTATCATTGTTATCAGTTATGCATTCAAAATGTGCATTCTCAAAATTCTTTGCTTACAACATTTCAATGAAATTCTAAAGTAAAACTACATTTCATCCTGTGTTGATCAAAAAAAAATTTCATCAAGATCATGCATGAATTGACTTCAGGATAATATTTTGAAAACCTGTGGTTTTAAATGAAATATATAGGTGAAAATTTTAAGTTCTGGATACTTTTGACAAATTATTACTACATAATCATTATACATTGTACATTATAACAAAAATCTAAATTTAAACTCTTGTTAGCCAAAAAAAAAATATGTGTGTTTCTGATTGCATGGTCTTCAAAATTAGGGTCAGTAGGTAGGGATTTTTTTTTTTAACCTACAAGTATCCTCCTTCCTTTAAAATCACACAAACTTGTTTGTTTCTTTCTTACTACAGCTTATCAATTATTTGAAATGCATGAATCATTAATACTGGTTCCAAACATCGATCAAATGTACAAGGAAATGAAGAAAATTAAAACAGGAAACCACGTCTATTGTTGAAGTATGAAACAAACACAGAAACAAAGACGCAGATGCATTTCCAGATTTTGCCGATCTATTATTTTATTGGCATAAAAAATGTTAGGGTCGGCGGTAAAATTTTAAGGTCGGTCAGTCGATCGGAAACACACATATTTTTTTTTGGCTTTATATTGCAACTTTATTTTTGAGAAAGGAAGAAAATAAATATAAAATATGACTAATTTAGCATTTTACGGTTAATGTTATGTATGAGCTAAAATCAATTATGCACCAATTTTCTGTAACCATAGAAACACAAAAGTGTGAACAACCAAGTGACATAAGTTGCAGTTGGGATTATTGATTAATCATGTTAATGGAAAAATTTAATTAACAATGTAATTACTCCCAATAAATGTAAAATTAAATCATTATATTTTCAGAAATGTTCTATTTCAAGTCCTATATACCAAAATATATATGACTATAGTCTATGTGAGAGTGGTATTACCCAACAAAGTGCAACAATGCACATCTAAATTTTCACAAATAGAAAAACGACAAAACTTGATGACATAGTATAGTTTATGTATTATATGATAATTTTTAAATGTTCTATTAAATTACTAACAATCGTGGTTTTTAACTCAACATACAGACATAAAGGGAAATAATCCCCTCCAGGTAACCTAATTAACATGAAAATTACTATTTTGAACAAAGATTCCGACACCGCATTACACATCACACATATCTCATATAATTAATCATAGAAAATATGTCATAATGAGACAGGCTACGTGTTCTTTATGATGACAAGTTTTGAAAGATTATCAAAAAATTGATTATAACATATTTATCCTCTGAAACAGATATATCTGCTGCCATATTGGAAATTCACCTTCCGTAGAAACCGTCCGTTATTTTTGTTCTTTTGGGGAGCCGTCGAATTTTGCCGCAATCGACATTCCGTCTCTTCATAATCATCCGCTAACAAATTGTCAATTTTCACAACTCTATGTTGAAAATATCCAAAACAATAACAAATATTTGTGTATTATCTTCTGCTCTTGTCAACTTGATCTTCGCATGCGCTTCGATCCTAATTTTCCGTGTGATTCCGATACGTCTCGTCTATTTCCGGCAGGTGTCTGTTTTATTTGAGAAAGTGTTGATTTAACGGTGCGTGTACAACACTATCTTGTCGAGCCGTTTTACGATTAACAAGGGACAAACTATTATTTCTAATCAAATTATTCATGTAACATTCGCAATACGACTACATGAATACTCTTATCGTGCCATGTTTGTTGGTAAGAAAGGATATGGATGTAAATCAACATGAAAAAATATTTCACTCTTATCTTTGTGCTTTTAGACGAGGTTATGGATGTCAAACCACACTGTTAAGACTATTAGAAGATTGGCGTGCAGCACTTGATAAAAATCTGTATATAGCTGCGGTTCTAATGGATCTATCCAAGGCCTTCGATTGCCTACCCCATGAAATTTTGCTAGACAAATTGTCAGCCTATGGTGTTTCCAATCATTCGGTTTCCCTCCTTAAATCATATTTGACTAACAGAAAACAGCAAATTAAAATTAACAGTATACTTAGCAGTTGGGCTGACATCCATAAAGGGGTGTCCCAAGGATCTATCCTAGAACCCCTTTTATTTAAAATTTTTATAAATGACATTTTTAAATTGATAAAACATGGAACTCTGTATAATTATGCCGACGACAACACTTTGTCTTTTTGTAATCCAGATTTTCATGTTCTAATTTCAACTTTGCAAACTGAATCCTTAAATTTAATTGAATGGTTTAGAATCAACAAGATGCAAGCAAATCCTGACAAATTTCAGGTTCTAGCTGTTGGCAAGAAAACTTTTAATAAAAACCCGTCTATTTGTATACAAAATTCCTCTTTATCTTGTGAAGAAACTGTAAAACTCCTGGGTATTGACATTGACTATCAGTTAAATTTTGATATGCATATTGGTAAGATTTGCAGAAAGGCATCTCAGCAACTCAACATTCTCAAACGTTTGGGACCATTTTTGAATAGATTAAGTAAATTAACAATTTTTCACACTTTCATTTTAAGTAATTTTAATTTCTGCCCTTTGGCTTGGCAGTTTTGTAACGAAAAGAATACTAAAAAGTTAGAGAAAGTGCAAGAAAGGGCACTGCGTTTTGTGTATGAAGATCACACAAATTCATATGAGGATCTCCTGAGTAAAGCTAAGATGCCCTCTCTGCAAATTAGAGGATTAAGAACCATGGTCATAGAAACATTTAGAATTGTACAGAAAATTTCACCTGTTTGTCTACATGATTTGGTAAATATAAAAAACTGTAAATATTCTTTCAGATACAACAACATCCTAGAAATTCCACAAGTAAGGACAGTAAAAAAAGTTTCAAATTCGCTTCTGCTACACTCTGGAACAGCCTTCCGGATCATTTCAGGACTGAAAACAGTTTTTCACAATTCAAAAGCCTTATGCAGTCCTGGGATGGTTCGGAATGCCGTTGCTCTGCCTGCAAAATATAATGCTTATGCTTGTTCTTTTAACTTATATACATGTAGTCCAATTTAAGTAGTGCTTTGTATGATATTTATGCTTTGTGTATTGTAATTGTGCTTTTCAATTGCTTTTAATATGTCTCGCTTTGTGTTTTATGTTGTGCATGCTGTGTCTTTATGTAATGCTTTTGTTATATGTGTATTCGGTAAAAACTCATCAGAGTTTATGTTATATGTTGTAATGAACCCGAATCAAAATAAAGCTTTCGTATTCGTATTCGTATTCGTAAAAGACTATCTAACATATTTTAATAAAATATACAAATAAGGATAGCGCTTTTGTTGCTGTTTAAGAAATAATTCGGGCTACCATAAATTATTTCGATTCCAATATGTAAAAATTGATAAAATATTGCAATAAATTGTCGATGACGTCATAAATTACAATGGGTGTAGGTATATATTATTTTTACCACGGGTTTGGACTCAAAGCGTTTGAAGGACGTCATATTATAATGTACATTTCTACAACAATGACAATAATTCATACCCTAAGATGAGTGTAAAACCACCTACAGCCTGCAATTGAGTAATACTCTTTATTTCCGTCGATAAATATGGCTACATTTGGGTATCTTTGTCGTTCTTGTGTCATTTGGTGTAAATGTTATTCCCAGGCGTGGGTTTATCAACAAGAAAACGAAATACGGGCAGCCTCTCAATAAGAGAGTCGTGTCACCTGATACAGGTAGATTCTCTTTAAATATATCTTTTTCGCTCTTTTGACATGTCACTCTTTTCGAAAAAGTCGCTCTTTCAAGGGATACCAGGAAACTTTATATAAATATGTGTAAAACAACGGTTTATATGTACACATTCAGTATAGTCGGTAAATGTACTGATTGCAGTATAAAACATTAATAGTTAACCAGAGTCCAGAGACATATCTGAGTTAACCAATGAAATAAATTGTAATTGAAAAATTTATACTTTTGAACAATATCTTCTTTATCAGAGATATAAAATAATGTTAAGTATATGCTAACAAAAATGTCATAATATATAGACATTATCATGTTTTGTCAGCACTTTTTACACCCTGGTTATCACTACTATCGACACTTCAATCCTCTTCTTAATGAATAATCACCCTTTGTAAATTAAAGGAGAATTGATAAATAAAATAAAATGATATCATTTAATATGGGAGTTTCAAGTCTGATGGTCATCGAGGAAAATTGTTTCTTACGCAACGTTCTTTAATGATCCACATACCAATATCCACCATATATTCTTTTCCACGACTCAAAGACATTCTCTAACGATGTGACCTCGCTCTTACGTTAAATGAACACTTTAATGTAACTTGCACATAACTGAACTAAACATGGCGATGCACGTTCCTAAGGCACCGGGCTTTGCCCAAATGTTAAAAGAAGGAGCTAAGGTAAATATATGCCTGAAATATCGATGTCCATTATGCTTCTATCAATTAGCATATCTTGTTTGATTAGTGGATTCCCTATAAACAAGCAAAGATTGAAAAATGTCAGCCATGTGGTTTCCATGCTTGTTTATTTATAGAATGATCTGGAATATTCATGACAAATACTTGGTCCAAAACTTGATTATACCAATTTGTTACTGTTTAAAACTCACCTAATGGCTTGGCAACTAGTTACTACTTGTAGTTATTATCTAACATAGTAGACTTCAGTTGTACTTGGCCAATTTCATGTTTAGAAAATGAAAAAGGGGGGGGGGGAGTCAATAGAAATTAAAAAGCAGATATATGTCTACCGATTCTTACGGTACGTAATCAGATTACTTGTTTTAAGTGGTAAATTTATATATAATATGTTGGTATTTACTGCTGAGTATTCATATCTACCAAACTGTGCAAGTCATAGGAGAGAGAAAGAAAAAAAACAGGTCATAACTTGCATATAATCACAGGAATCCTAAATTTTATCTTTTAGACATCAGACCCTGTAATTTTACTATCCATGTATCTATGCTGTCTTTGCAAAAACACAATAACTTTTATCTTTTATTCCAACAGTTGTAACCCCAAAACAGACCATCTATTTCTATGGACAGTATTCTTGGATTTTTCTACAAGTTTTTACAACACTGTCAACGGCAAGCAAAATTGCATACCAAAATTTAATTTTCCTCACATACCAAATTTACTTACCCTGATTAATTCATTTTGATGCCGTATTTGATGTTTCTTAGAAGAAAGGTATTTGATCTACTTTACTAGGGTTTTTTTTACAACAGCAACTTTCCAAATGCATACCAAGTTTTTCCTTTCCATCAGACCCAATTGACTTTTCCTGATCAATTCTATCACTTTATGTAACTCATGAAAACCAACATGATGTCAATACAGTGGAACATAATCCTGCTCAAAGCTACACATGTTGTTCCTTCAGACTAATAACTACATTGTTTTGATGACATGCTTATACTGCGTACAGTAATGTTTTTGTTTATTTGGCAGCATTACAGTGGTCTTGAAGAAGCTGTCTACAGAAACATTGATGCCTGTAAAGAGTTGGCAGCCACCACACAATCAGCTTATGGACCTCTTGGTAAGTATTTTGAGTTACATTTAAAGTGAAACCTATCTAAACCGAACCTCTCTGGGACCAACTTTTTTGTTCAAGTTTATACAAGTTAAATCAACAAAGATTTCCTACTTTGGGACTTTATTTAATGTTCGGTTTTTACAAGAATCCAGTTTATTCAGGGTTTAGTTTAGACAGGTTTCAGTTTATTACACCTTTAGATTGAAGAACAGAACTAATTAAAGTACAGGTGAAATTTTGTTATAAGGTAACATCCATCATCTAGCATTGTTAGCTTTTGACATTATAGTTGTCATCTGAAATTACATGGTCAAATTATACCCAACTTGGCTGGTATGCTGTTTTAGATTTCCTCTTTAATACATGTATATGTATCTAACATCCCTGTCCTGCATACAAGATGGCAGCCATACTATTTAATCACCTTTATTGAAATAGCATTTTGACAGTTCCTTCAATTTGGAATCACTTAAGTTGTACTGTAAGATGGGTGACATTTTAAAAAGAGATTCAGTTCAAATTAAATTTTAAATGACCGGACAAGAAGAAAAGGATACCTTTTGATACAGGTGACTGCTTAATAGAGGTGACCACATGGTCAGGTTTGTTTGTATTCTGTGCTGCATCAATTGAGAAATGTATATTCATATTCAGAATGGATCAGTGAAAATTCTATTATCTATAGGACTCTGAAATTTTAAGGATAGCGTCACCGAAAAAGTTAAAATGCAGAAATACACAGGATACAAACAATCCAGGCATTTCTAATACAAACTTGCAGTTATATTCATGAACGGAATTAATTTTTTAAAGATATTTAAATTTGTGCAATGGTTTAGTATTTTTGTCTTCCTGAAAACAATCTCTCTAATTATATTGGTTTACTTTGCAGGTCAAAATAAAATGGTTATTAACCATATAGAAAAGCTGTTTGTTACAAATGATGCAGCTACAATTTTACGGGAACTTGACGTTCAGCATCCAGCAGCTAAGATGATTGTGTTGGCATGCCAACAACAGGAACAGGAAGTAGGGGACGGAACTAACTTTGTTATGGTATTTGCTGGTGCTCTACTGGAACAAGCAGAATCTTTGTTAAGAATGGTATGCTCTTTAGTTGTTGTGTGATGTTGAAATTACAGACTAAACAGGGTGAAAATATAAATATGGGTGGTGTTAGTTCTTATCCAAAATAAATTGTTGTGCAACATGTAAATGTAATTAAATAAAATGTTGATGAGACATACCTTTTGGTTTCTCATTTTAAGAACTTAATTTGAGCAGCAGATCCCTAATTTTACAAATTCATATGATACATGATCCATTTTGACATTCTTTTATTGCTGCGGATTGATGGAAGAAAAGCAAATCGGTATTTGTCATCTCTTTTTGGAGGGAACAAAAACATTCCAAACAAATTTCTTTGAACCTCTTTCCAGCAGTTTTCTGTATAAACTATTGATTAGACCACTCTCATAAAAAAAAATCAAAGCATATATAAACTAAAGAGTGTACTTATATAAATTAGCTGAAAGGGCAACAAATTATTTTTTGCTGTTTATAGCCAACAGAAGTGGTACTTCCCATCCCAGAAAACTTCTATTCACAGAAATCCTTGAGGGATTAAAGTTTTGATTCATCCCAACCAAAATGTCATGAGTCCGGCTATTGCATTCTTTATTTTTTAATAAAAATAGAGAGTCCCAAACACATGTATCTCTGTATATTAATGGGTAAATAAAGTTTAATTGATAATAATGATGTGTTTTAATATACTATATGTACATTTTGTATCAAATTTCAGAAGCCTATGACAACATTTACAAGACTTGAATAATTCAGAATGTTTTATTATCTCTTCAGGGTTTATCTGTAACTGAAGTCACAGAAGGTTATGAAATGGCCTGTAAGAAAGCATTAGAGACACTACCAAGTAAGTATGATATATTACAATAGACAATATACATGCATTGTCGACACATATAAAAACTAAAAGAATTTGTATGGGCTTCAGAAACAGGAAGAAAAGTGAGTCTCTGGCAAACTTTCTTTCCTGTTTTGAAACAAGTAGAAATAAATCATATATTTCCTGACGATGTATATGTATTGTGTTTAAACTGCTATGTCGTATATGCAAAACAAAAGTTAAATTTACATACGGAAAGACAAAAATGGTGGTCATTTTGGATTGATTTTTTATTGGGTGTCTACAGTGCTGTCCTGAGTTTGACCAATGACTATTACACTTCGCTCTACATAAGATGTAGGAGACTTTATACGTCTAGTAGACTTGTAAAGAAAAGGTTTATAAATATACCTTTATATTGTTGGTAAATTCTCTGATAAACAAGGATATATTTTTTCCTCTAAAGTTTATCTTAAAACACAGGTCATAGAAGTTTACAAGTTAGACTTTAAGAAATCTTTAGACTCCTAACTAAATTAATGGCTCAGAAATGAGGTATTTCTTCCTTTCCTCTTTTTAAAGTTTAGCATGGTTGAGTTAATTCAATGTCTGGCTATAGACTGAATCGTTGAGTGAATTCACTGTCTGACATAGACTCAATGGTTGAGCAAGTTCATTATCTGGCAATAGACTGAATCGTTGAGTGAATTCACTGTCTGGCATAGACTCAATGGTTGAGCAGGTTCATTATCTGGCAATAGACTGAATCATTGAGTGAATTCACTGTCTGACATAGACTCAATGGTTGAGCAAGTTCATTATCTGGCAATAGACTGAATCGTTGAGTGAATTCACTGTCTGACATAGACTCAATGGTTGAGCAGGTTCATTATCTGGCAATAGACTGAATCGTTGAGTGAATTCACAGTCTGACATAGACTCAATGGTTGAGCAGGTTCATTATCTGGCAATAGACTGAATCATTGAGTGAATTCACTGTCTGACATAGACTCAGTGGTTGAGCAGGTTCATTATCTGGCAATAGACTGAATCGTTGAGTGAATTCACTGTCTGACGTAGACTCAATGGTTGAGCAGGTTCATTATCTGGCAATAGACTGAATCGTTGAGTGAATTCACTGTCTGACATAGACTCAATGGTTGAGCAAGTTCATTATCTGGCAGTAGACTGAATCGTTGAGTGAATTCACTGTCTGGCATAGACTCAATGGTTGAGCAAGTTCATTATCTGGCAATAGACTGAATTGTTGAGTGAATTCACTGTCTGACATAGACTCAGTAGTTGAATTAGTTCATCGCATGTGTGGAATATATTTTTGATTTAAATATGTTGGATACAGTGGCCGTTGTGGTCGTGATTGTATGGTAGTTGGATTTACAACTGCATGTGCCTATCACCACTAAAGTTGCCAGTTCGAATCCCTCTCACAGCGAGATTTACTCAATACAACATTATGTGACGAAGTTTGTCGTCTATGGTTTTCTGAAGGTTTCGTCCACGAATAAAACTGACTTCCCACAATATGACTGAAATTTTGTTGAAAGTGGCGCTAGACACCAAAACCCTAACCCTACATGTGTTACACACATGTTTGAAACATTATCATGATTATATCGAAAAGGAGTATGGTTATTTCATTTTTACAACAAACAGAAGTTTAAATTATATTATGACTTCAAAACAGTATAACAATAGAAAAAGATACAAGATCAGTTTTAGGTGTATAAACTCCAACTAATTGATTTTCATTGAATATTTTTAGATAAAATTACAAAATTTTTAATGGAACTAATTGTATAACTTGACCAATATTTTTTATTGTTATTATTTCATAGGCCTAGTATGTGGTGAAATAAAGAACTTGAGAGACAAGAAAGAAGTAATGAAAGCTATAAGAACATCAGTCATGAGTAAACAATACGGAAATGAAGATTTCTTAGCTAATCTGATCACAGATGCTTGTAGTTAGTATATATTTTCATCAAAGAAGAGAATCGCACCGCTGGTATCATGGTTAGCGTGCTCGCCTTGAGTGTGGTAGATCAAAGACTCGAGCCCCAGATGGGTCAAACCAAAGACTATAAAATTGGTATTTGCTGCTCTTTGCTTAGTACAAAGTATTAAGGAGTAAGAGCAAAGACTGGTTGGCTCTGAATCAGGATAATGTGTCTTGAGTGGAGCGACATGTCTACCTGTGAACTGTTGATTCAGTACTAAAAAAACAATTTCTTTTCGAATTGAAACTTTGCATGATCTAATCTATAGAAAGTCTTGAAATAAGATCCTTGTTTCTTTTTGATCTGACTTGTGAACAAATATTCTCAGAGATCACAAAATCATTTGAAATAAAACTTGAAGGAATATTTTGTTGACAAATATAAAAAAAAAGATTCATCATTTCATTCTGAATCTACATCCAATAATGCATGCCAAAAACCATAATAGTTTCTGATTGGCTGGAATTCAGGAAAATGATTCCTCAATGAATAACCTCTAATATTATATGTAATTTTATTCTTCAGTATCTATTCTACCAGAAAAGGTGACATTCAACGTAGACAACATTAGAGTTAGTAAGATCTTAGTAAGTACAAATAGTGGTTGAATTCTTGTGTGTTACTTTAATGAGTTGAGGTGACTCATAACTGTATAACTTTTCTGTCTGTTTAAAGATGCTGCCATTCATAATAAACCCTTCTGAAGGTCAAATCCTACATTTTTGGCAAGCTTTGTGTGTGTTTGGGGGTAGGGGAGGGGGACAATGGAAGGTTATTTTAATTATCAACAGGTATACTTTCAAAACAAAAACAACAAGAGGAAAATTATTTTGGATGCTAGCTAGTTGTATTACTGGCAATTATGATATATAAAAACACTGTAAAATGTGTTATATCATGTGTTTTTGTGTGTGTCACTGAGAATCAGTTATTGACAAACATCGGTATTTAGTTAAGCTACCTTTCACTAATCTTGAATAAGATTGTTGCTCAATTTATTCTAAAGGGGCAAACAAAAAGTAGGAACAAAAGTTGCATGGCTTTTAATTGGATTATTCATGACCGGTAGTGTGCATATCAGATCTTGTTAATTCTCTAGAATCGTTACTCCTTGACAGATGCAAATCAAATTTATACACCACTGACCAGCTATATATGGACAATACCTCAGTAGATTTCGAAAAGCTCAAAGAATAAAGAAAAAATATAACAAAATCGTCTTGATAAACATGAAGGAGAAATCTCTGGAAATGGAGAATGTTTTTCATCACACAGAGGAATTTATTAGGGAGTTTAAAAGATAAAGAAAGTAACTATCAAGAATTGAGATTCCAGCCAAAGATAAAATATAACATGGAGTTTTATTGTTTATTTGCAGGGTTGTGGTGTACATCAGTCAAAGGTTGTACAGGGTATGGTATTCAAACGTTATGTAGAAGGTGATGTAACCAAGGCAGCCAACTGCAAAGTAGCTGTATATTCCTGTCCTTTAGATACTTTACAAACAGAAACAAAGGTAGGTCTTAACATAGCATGAGGGGTCGTTGGTTTATTTTGACATGCTAGGGAGATGTTATTCTCATGTACCTCTTATTAACTCACCTGATCTTTGGCCTTTATGAGTTACTGCTCTCATTTAGCATTAGTTGTGCATCGTTTATTTTTCACATTTTGATTTTCTTCAATGAAATCCTATAGTCGAATAAAACAACATATGACAGACCAATGAAGAAAACCGCTTGTAATGAAATTGCTTTAAAACCTTGAAAAGAATCTACACATGTGCAAAATTACAGTTGGATTTACATCTATCTATGCAGTCAGTGACTATCACTTAAGTTGTGAGTTTGATATCCGCACATGGGAAGGTTTACTCGAAACAGTTTGTCAAAGACCTACGACATATTTTCTTTATGATTCTTTCCTTAATTTGTACATTTCTATATCTTTAAATACATACATATGCGTGTGCATTTTTATGCCCCCGCGACTATTAGTCGGGGGGGGGGCATATTGTTTTACCCCTGTCCGTCCGATCGTCACACTATAGTATGCATAGTTTGTCCCACTAACTCCTCCTACAGTTTTGGAGCTACAGCTTTAATATTTTGTAGGATGTTTATACACATAATGGAGGTGTGCATGTGCACAGGATTTTGATTTTCATCAAATATTCTCAAAATGACAGGTAGTTGGACTTTTCATTTATGCCCCCATATAGGATATATGGTTTGTCTGGCTAACTCCTACAGTTTTTGAGCTAGACCTTTTATATTTTGTAGACAGTTAGTACCTACACTGAAGGTGTGCATATTTTATAGATTTTGACTTTCAACAATTTTTTACAAAATTATGGATGCATGAACTTGGACAGATTTTGCTAAATCCATATAGGATATATGGTTTGTCTGGCTAACTCCTCCTACAGTTTTTGAGCTAGACCTTTTATATTTTGTAGACAGTTAGTACCAACACTGAAGGTGTGCATATTATATGGATTTTGATTTTCAACAATTTTTTACAAAATTATGCTTATATGAACTTAGCCACTGAAACCTGTTAACGTGTAAACAACGCTCCTTATACTTGCGGGTCCCTCCGGGCACTCCGGTTTCCTCCGCCACTGAAACTGACTGCCACGATATGGCTGAAATACTGCTGAAAATGGCATTAAACCCCATTCAATCAATCAATTTATCGAACATCACATTGTTAGGTACAGATTCATTTATTTCAGTCATTTCTGCTTGATGCTGAATAAGCAAAACATTAGTTTACCCTTTTGCAATTATAACCACGGGGGCATTGTATGTGTCTTACAGACACAAACTAAGACACAAACCCCATTTTAAAGTCTATACATAAGTTTTCTACATCATACCCGATGAATAATATACCATTCCTTCAAATTAAGTTATATTGAAAATCCATTTTGGCTCTTCAAGACGTTTTCTTTGCATTATACCCCTACACATTCCTCAGAACCAAGCCAAAAGTTAAGGTAGTAAATTGGAATTGGGGTGAGGGGTGGGGGGGGGTTGAGGTGGATAAGGTTGAGACGGGGGCATTCTATTTTCTAGTTTATTGGTCAATCTTATATTGAAAAGGATCCAATGAAATGCATTGTTTACTTATGCTGCAAAATATGACTACAATTGTACTCTTCTTTCAGTAGAACAAGACTTCATATGTAAAATCTTCTTAAACCTTTAAAGCAATTCAAAGGCAATACTTAGCTGACTAGATGATTGGTTACAGACTGTTTGTGAAATTGTTTAAAGTAGATTTGTGCTTAAATATAGTGAAATTATATTTACAGGGAACAATAATAATTAAATCTGCAAATGAACTCATGGACTTCAGTAAAGGGGAGGAAACTCAAATAGAAGCTGTAAGTACCAACATTTGAATATAACATAATTTTATTTCTAACACCAATTTGTATAAAAAAAATGTATATACTAAAATTAGAAAAAGGGCTATTTAATTTGATCACTATATGTGCAAATTAGAAAATAGCCTTGGCAACATTAACAAGAAGTGTCTTTTTATTCATAAAGAATAAATTTATAAATGATAAACAAATATTGTATCATCTGGCACAACGATAAATATTTTGTTTTATGATTGATTATTTGTGACTTAATGTACAGCAGCACATATTTCATGCATATTCAGCACAAAAACAATTTCAGCAATAATAAAATTGATACAAAAATAACTACCTGTATTAACTGCCACTAAAGAAGTATGGAGAGTTGGGGAGGAATGTAAACATTTAGCCTATTGTAGGTGCTACAATGCACCTATTATTTTTTTTTTTCTCGGAAATCTGCAAAAGTGGTCTTTAATATGCAATGAGCATGTCACTTGCCAAGGATGACGCCCACTATGATCCATGATCAGACTTGCCATTTCCATTCCATATATCACCTTTCCTGCAGTTGAGGTAAAAATAATTTTCCAATTTGGTTCGCTCTGCATGTCCAAATTCTTACAAAAACTAGACAACTACAAAATAAACAGAGGGGTAGTCATAGTCGTGATCGTATGGTAGTTGGATTTACAAATATTTGTGCAATCGGTGCCTATCACCACTAAAGTTGTGAGTTCAAGCCCTGCTCATGGCGAGGTGTACTCGATACAACATTATGTGATCAAGTTTGTCAGTATCTTGCAAAAGATCAGTGCTTTTCTCCGGGTATTCCTGTCTCCTCCACCAATAAAACTTGCCACCACAATATAACTGAAAGATTGTTGAAAGTGGGGTTGAACACCATAAACCTAAACCAAAATAAACAGATGTTCTTATTTTTATTTTTTTTATTTCAGCAAATAAAAGCTATTGCAGATACAGGATGTACTGTTATTGTCTCCGGAGGAAAAGTAGGAGAATTAGCCCAGCATTTCTGTAATAAATATAAAATATTAGTGGTACGACTGATGTCTAAATGGGACCTTAGAAGATTGTGTAGGTCTTTAGGAGCTACACCTTTACCTAGAATCGTAAGTTATAGTTTCTATTATGACATTTCAGATCAAATTTTGTTCTCTAGAACAGAGAGAATATTTTTATTAACAGCAATAAAAACATAGATATATAATATAGTGCACACAACATGTTTGTGGAACAACTCTCGTTAGGTAGACTCTTGGTCCAAATATTGCAAAGATAAATAATTTAGAAGTGTTGGAAGCAAGAAAACCAAAGGGCCTTAGAAGAAATGCCAGAATCGGCTAATGTCACCTATGCTTCTTCTTTCTTCTTTAAGGTTTCAAGTATTCCATCTGTATATGTAGATGATCAATTACTGGTGCATGTATGGCCTATTTACATCAAGACTTAAGTTAAATTAATAATGTATATACATGGGAACAGTGCAAGTAACAGACTAGAGTGATTAAAACTATGTACAGGAGATGAGGCTAGTTTAGTTGAAAAGTGGAGAGAACAGCAGGCGTGAGCTGTTCTCTAAAGATGTGTACTGTTGATGAATGTACGACTGTATCTGGGAGGAGATTCCATTGAGTTATAGTGTATGGGAAGAAAGAGAATCTGTACCAGTCTTTAGACGTGTAGATGTGTCGGAAGGTGAGAGTGTGATGTTTCCTATTTCTAGAGTCTGATGGAATGAGAACTGCGTTAGATGGAATTGCGACAAGTGGATGTGTGATCTTATACATCATGACTAGGCGTGTTCGTAGTCTGCATTGTGCTAATTGTGGCCCGTTTAACGTGTTCAGCATGTTAGATACACTACTAGTGTTGTGGTACCTGTTGCAGGCATACCGTGCATATCTCCTTTGTACCATCTCTATCTTCGAGATAGATTCTGAAGTGTGGGGGTCCCAAACTGAGCAAGAGTACTCAAGTTTGGGACGGACAAGTGCTTGGTATGCCTGGCTCTTTGTGTGTTGGTTTGATGTTTTTAAGTTTCTTTTAAGGAATCCAAGTGTTCTGTTAGCTTTTGTAGTAATGTCATCAAAATGTTTGTCCCATTTAAGATTTGACTGGAGTGTGATGCCAAGGTATTTTGCAGATGTTACAGATTCTAAAGTATGACCGTGAAGTATGTAGTTGTGTTGAATTGGTTGGCGTTTAGTTGTGACTGAGAGAACAGTACACTTGTCTGGGTGAAAGGCCATCAACCAGTCCTCTTCCCATTTTGCTGCTGCATCAAGATCAGCTTGGAGTTTGAGGCAGTCACTCTGGCATTTCACTGGCATGTATAGGATACTGTCATCAGCAAATAATCTTAGTTTGCTATGAGTAAGGTAGTCTTGAAGGTCATTTATATAGACCAAGAATAAGACTGGACCTAAAACAGTACCTTGTGGAATGCCAGAGGTGACTGGGACTGTGTTTGATGATCTTCCATCCAGGACAACTGTCTGTGTGCGGTCGGAGAGAAATGCTGAAATCCAGTTAAGTGTGTTACCAGTGATGCCAAAGTGGTTTAGTTTATAAAGTGCTTATACATTTGCATGTCTTAATTAATAAGAATCTTTATTTAAAGACCCTATATTTTATACTTATTTGTCTGAACGTGATAAAATCATGTCTAGTCATACACAAGTTTCATTAGATTTGCTTTACATATTGTCATGATAAAAGCAAGGTGTGTTTGAATTACAATTTTGACATATTTTTTTTATGTCAGAGTAACTTCCCGTTATTTATTAACTAAAATGACAAAACAAATTAATCTTGTGATAGCTTAAACTTTAAGTCAGTTATCCCCCCTTATTTACAAAAAAATGAATGTATACGAGTTTGTCTAAATCTCTAATATGTGATAATTTTATTATGCTGTTATGATAGATCTGGAGCAGTCAATAGCTTATATTCTCCACATTAAATATTTTTGTTTTATTTACAGACTCCTCCCACAGCTGATGAGGCAGGTCACTGTGATAAGGTTTATGTAGATGAAATAGGTGATACCTCTGTTGTTATATTCAAACAAGGTATGTATATTGAGAAGTAGAAGATAATATAAATGGCATAGATTTTTATTATTAATTTTCCTTCAAAATTACTTGAAGGGCCCAGGAGGCTCAATGAGTTAGGTAGTTGGATTACCTAACAACTTATACAAGCCTATCGCCAATATATGGCGTGGGTTCATGCCCAGCTTTTTAAATTACACAAAAGGGTGCTCTCGACTCACAGCTGCAAGTGATAAAGCTTACCAGTTGCTTGCCCATGGTCGGTGGTTCTCTGCGGGTACTCCGGCTTCTACCACAAAGCTAGTCGCCATGATATAGCTGAAATATTGCTGAAAGTGACATTAAACACAATAAATCAAATCAAAATTACTCGATTATTATCATGATGTCACTATATATTTGTATATTTCTCAGAATTTTTATAATGTTACATATATAGAATAATGGCTGTTTTGAAGGTAGAGACAGGCATTATCACTAGTGATAATGTATGTCAGGACTCGTATCAGTTTTGAAGGTAGAGACAGACATTATCACTAGTGGTAATGTATGTCAGGACTGGTATCAGTTTTGAAGGTAGAGACAGACATTATCACTAGTGGTAATGTATGTCAGGACTCGTATCAGTTTTGAAGGTAGAGACAGACATTATCACTAGTGGTAATGTATGTCAGGACTCGTATCAGTTTTGAAGGTAGAGACAGACATTATCACTAGTGATAATGTATGTCAGGACTCGTATAAGTTTTGAAGGTTGAGACAGGCATTATCACTAGTGGTAATGTATGTCAGGACTCGTATCAGTTTTGAAGGTAGAGACAGACATTATCACTAGTGGTAATGTATGTCAGGACTCGTATCAGTTTTGAAGGTAGAGACATGCATTATCACTAGTGGTAATGTATGTCAGGACTCGTATCAGTTTTGAAGGTAGAGACAGGCATTATCACTAGTGGTAATGTATGTCAGGACTCGTATCTGTTTTGAAGGTAGAGACAGGCATTATCACTAGTGGTAATGTATGTCAGGACTCGTATCAGTTTTGAAGGTTGAGACAGTTTTGAAGGTTGAGACAGGCATTATCACTAGTGGTAATGTATGTCAGGACTCGTATCAGTTTTGAAGGTTGAGACAGGCATTATCACTAGTGGTAATGTATGTCAGGACTCGTATCAGTTTTGAAGGT
>MJUT01031499.1:1191280-1203414 GCA_002080005.1 Gigantidas platifrons
AAAATTACATTATATTGGATTAGAAAGTTCTGTGTTTTATTTTGAATAAAATACCAACAGTAATGATAGACAATATTACCTGACAGTGCTCGAAATGAACATAAATTATTTTGTATTTACGGGTAGGAATCTAATTATTGAGTTTATATTTATATGGTTCTTTCAAAAAAAACTAGAAAATTTACTTGTCCAAACAAAGTTTTACTGGTCTTGGGCTGGAGGACCGGTGCTCATCGTGAGGACTGTTATAATGAAAAGATTACATGTCCCCCTTGAATTTCATTTTAAGTGGACTAGACAGTAATTTGGTTGCTACTGCAATGCACAACCAATAGATTTTTTTAGATGGGTTGTATACCACAGCAGAGAAACTTCTTAGCTCATATTTCTACACTCAGGAATTCTCTATAATGGTGACCAACTACAGAAATTCAAACCACTTTTCTGTCAAGCCTCCAATTTCTAAACATGGAAATGATGACAGTAACAGTTGTGGAAATTTATTTCCTGTGTTGGGTCATGCACAATAACGTAGCTAGGTTTAATCAGTTAATTGTATCTCAACCCTACCCACTTAATATCTTGATCTCTAACAGAGCCACTATATAACTGAAACACTGCTAATGTTGGCATTAAACACCAAGCAATCAATCAATCTCCAACAGCCAATCAGTAATAAATGAACAATAAATAATCCTTCACAGACAGTCTGTGCCAAAAACATTTTAACAATCTAGCCCGAACAGCATTTTAGAAGATTTTTTTTCTATTTGATTAAGCAAATTTTATTGAATTTTTACTAGCCAGACCAATTTTTCTAGACTGGCGCTTAGAGCTAGTGGTTATTGGGCAGACTGCACAGATCTTAATATGATCCTATGTAGGTATGAAAATAAAACATTTTCATTTTATTTTTGACAGAATGGGAAAATGCTACCAGGAGCAGGTGCCACTGAAATAGAATTAGCAAAACAAATAACTACTTTTGGAGAGGTAAGAATTGAGCATTAGATAAGAAAAGATCTTGATGTAAGTGGACATAATAGAAAAAAAACAATTGAAACATAAAAATTTAGATAGAGTACTTTTATAGCTGTTTTATTGGATGATTCAAAGGAACTATTCTGTCCATTAGTATTACCGCTTACTAAATGTAACAAATGTAAATAAAGTCATGGATGATTTGTAAATTTTACCTTCGAGCTTTAGTGACTTTCGGCAGATCGGTTGTTTCCTCTGGATACTCTGCTTTCTCCAACCAGTAATGCTGACCGCCACAATATAACTGAAATATTGTTGAAAGTGGTGTTAAACCCCATAACTGTAACCTGTGACCTTTACACACAGTAAATACATGTTATATACATATTGTGTTGGTACAACTAATTGTATCATGTCAATTTTAATTGAATTATATGTTATATATTAACAAGATATATTTTGTACTCTACAGAGTGCACCTGGATTGGAGCAATATGCCATTAAGAAGTTTGCAGAATCTTTAGAAATTTTACCTAGAGCTATTGCTGAAAATGCTGGAGCTAAGGTAAATAACATAACTATTTACAATCAAACTTGCATTGATATTTCTTATAAATATCTTAGATTGCTATGCAAACTCTTCCTGCAGGATCTTCTTATGTGTTTGTGTAATGTGTGAGTTCAATTTGTAGTTTTTATGTTTTTACTATCCTATTCAATGGTTTTTAAAATTACAACAGCATTGTATAATATCTTTATATTAATATTTAAAAAAAACTTCTCTAAACTGGCTGACAGCATTAAGGAGTAAAAGCAGGGACATAATTGCTCAGAATCAGGATAGTGTGTCAGAGAGGAGTGACATGTCTATCCATGAACTGTTTCAGTGAGCTTGCACTATAATAATCCAACTCAGGTTGTTGTGTCTAATACAAAACAGACATCGACATCATCATCTCATCTAAAGTAACAATGTTCTCCCCATGTTGTTGCTTAAATATGCTTGATTTTGGCTATTATTTGAAGAGCTAAGGTAAATTTGTTTTGAGGAATGATTTTGATGCATAAAATACCAGTTTGTTTTTATGTATAGAGGTTTAGATAAACTTACATTGTAAATAATTCTTTTATCAGGCAACAGAGATATTATCCAGATTGTATGCAGCTCATCATGAAGGGAAGAAATATGCAGGACTTGATATTGAGGTAAATTCTACACAAATAAATATAATTATGTTGATATTAAGACCAAGACATCCATCGTGGCACAGTGCTGTCGAGTTTTTATGTCAGTTCACTTCTGGTATGTTATATTTTTGGTTTTCTCCACACACAAAAAAGGAAAATATTTTACACGACATTCCTTTTAAGTGATTGATGCTGACTATATATTACATGTCTGCTTTCAGAAAAATACAACTAGTAACATACAAATGTTTGTAGAACAAAAAAGTGCAAATGGTGGACTCGTGCAATTTATAGGAAAAATACATGCAAGTGACGAGTTGATGATTTTATGAATGAATAAATGCATGATCACTATAAACATGTCTTGTATGGATTGAAATTGGGTCAAGATTCAGAATTCTTGTCATACACTCGCTATCATTGTTATTTTCAGTAGGAAAGATTAAAATCAATATATATATTTTGATTGACTATAAATTGATTAATATACATTTTGAAACAATTTGTTTATTTATAGACTTGCAATATTTTAATGAAAATGGTATTGTTAAACCACTGGCCCTATTAATCCAAAGATTCAATGTGCCCTTTTGGAAATAATATTCAGAAACCCTATCATTTTTTTTTCTTCATTTGTCAAAAATGTAATAGAATTTTACCAAATTAAACTTACATTTACATGAAGGAAGTAAAAAATCAACTATGCATTTCAAATAAAAATTTGATTCTCATTTGAACATGTATCCTGATGGAAATGTCTTGGAAGGGTTCAGTCTTTTATATGAGAAACGTAATATTTATCTTAGTAGGGATTCAGTCTGTTATGTGACAAACAATATTTCATGATTATTTTATTCATTTCAGGCTACAGGTGTTGGTATTAGAGATGCAACTGAGCTTGGTTTATTAGATCTGTACATTGGTAAATACTGGGGCCTCAAATTTGCTACTCAGGCAGCCTGTACAATCCTCACAGTAGATCAGGTAACTATGCCTCCTCTTAGGAGATATACTCATTATATACTGGGACCTGAAGTTGTTACAGGTTGTGTGTACTACTGCATCAGATAAATTACCTCCGTTGAAAGAAATGTTCATTAACAAATCTTGGGGTTTAAAGTTTGCTTGCAAGTCAGACTGTACTATCCTATGGGTTAGGGATGGTAAATTACTTCCTTTTAATACTGGGGTCTTAACTCATTATTAATTTACTATTATGTCATACATAAATCATGAAATTAAGGGACTGGCATATTCAACAACTTCTAGGAGTTTTCAGTGTGGGAAACATAGAATACACAATTGTACCATTTGTTAACTTCATATATTTCTTTATTTTGCAAAAAGTATATATATACAAATCTTAATGTGATAAAATGTTGTGCTATACAAATATATGTATTAAATTGAATAAGATTTAAGAATTTTACATAAATATATGATTTGACCTGATTTTGAGTTACACACATCATGAAAATGCTAAAATTATTTCAAAATTAATTGATATATTAATTTTGCTGTCTTGGGCAACTTTTATGATAGCTTTGTTATGTTAGGAACCAGCCTACCTTATGATGACCAACTTAGTAGGAGGGTACGTCTTGGTCTTGGTCGTATGGTAGTTGGATTTACAACTACCTGTGCAATCAGTACCTATCATCACTAAAGTTGTGAGTTCGAATCCCGCTCGTGGCGAGATGAACTTGATGAAACATTATGTGATCAAGTTTGTCAGAAACTTTGCCGCAGATCAGTGGTTTTCTCCATGTATGACGGTTTACTCCACCAATAAAACTGACCGCCACAATATAGCTGAAATATTGTTGAAAGTGCTGTTAAATATGATAACCCTAATCCATCTTATTAGGTGGTCCTAATCCCCTTTGAATAAAACCTCTGAACATTTTTACTAATTTACTTGTTTCTTTAAAAAAAAAACTGCTATGTAACATTTTGAAAATAACATTTGTATTTTTATTTTAGATAATTATGGCTAAAGCAGCAGGAGGTCCTAAAGCTAGAGAGAACAAAGATTGGGATGAAGATTAAATATGTGTCATTATCATGCATTCTAAAATTGTGTCTCTCTTTTTAGAACAAATAAATTATTGACATAAACATTTTTTATTGACAGAAAAAAAATGTGTTCATCTCACTATAATAAAAGGGATCATGTTGTCATAATGTTGTCACATGATATGAGATCATGTGATTTGTCCGTTGCTTTTTTTTTACTTTCAATAATATTTATTTCAATTTTCGAATTATATATTTATTTTTTAAACAGCGACAATTATACTGTTAAATAAGTCTCAATCACACAGTATTCTTTACTTATAACAATATAAGATAATATTTGGTAATTACGTAATTTTTGTTCAGGTTTTTCCCAGTTTCTGAAAAAATTATGAAAAATTGCCAATTTGAGTATTTTTCCTGTTAAGATATTCTAGTTCTGTACTGTTTTGACTGCTGTATTTTTTGTTTTGTCGGATTTCCATAAATCCTTTTATATATGCTAATGTGTCATTTTGTAAAATAATTTATAAAACAAAAATAAACAAAAGTATAAATTGTCTTTAGTAATTGTCTGTGGCTTTTCTAGCTGAAGTAATTATATATAACAGTGTTAGAAACTAAGAAATAAGGGAGGATGTCACAAGGGCAAGTAGGGGGGAAATCAGGTCGTCCGAATTTACATCAGGTTGCCGAAAAGGGTCGCAGAGCGACCCTTCCCACCTCGCATTGCGAGGTGGTCATTACAGCTCAAGGGCCCCAGAAGCTCTGGGGTAAATAGTGCAAAATCCTGCATTCTGGGTGTTTCCTGAGGCCTACTTTTTGGTTTGAAAAAGATGGCTCACTCCTTGAAAAGAATGGCTTTTGGTTTTACAGTGGGAGCCTGATCAATGTTGAAAAACACTCATCAATTCAAGTTTTAGTTCCTCAAGAAGTACATTTGACTTTTTAGTAACGATGGACAAAAAGCACTTGTTTGTTTTAAAAACAAAAAATTAAATCAGTTGTTTATTTTTTTTTTATTTTATTCAGATTTAAGTTCCTTTTCAATTTCCATATTCACAGCCTCTTCAGATTCATCACATTCTGAAGTTACCCTGCCCAAATTTAGTAAATAGTTAAAAAGCTGCCTGAACTGATTTGTTCTGGGCTTTTTTTGTAATTCATAACTACCTTAAGGACATCTATTCAATGTCACATTTTTATTTATGTCTACCTTGATTATTGAACGAAATTAAAGTTTGTTTAAACCGCAATGGATTACTTTCCAAGAAAATCACTTTCAAAATACTTAACGGATACGATAGAATTCATCCTCCAACGTGAGCCCTGACTGACAGAAAATATTTGGTCGTCAGTCGGGTGACTATTCTGGGACTTCAGGTCGTCCTGATCAATGTTAGGTTGGTTTTGACGATTGGACGACCGCTACTTTCGAACACTGTATAACATGTGAGCTATTGTTATCACATGGCGTTCATCGTCATCATACATTAACATCTAGGGGCAGTCGTGATCATATGGTAGTTGGATTTATCACTACCTATGCAATCAGTGCATATCACCACTAACATGAGTTAGAATCCCGCTTAGGCAAGGTGTACTTGGATACAACATTATGTGATCAAGTTTATCATTGACTTGCAGCAGGTCGGTGGTTTTCTTTGGGTACTCTGGTTTCCTCCACCAATAAAACTGACCTGCCATAATATAACTGAAATATTGTTGAAAGTGGCATTAAACACCATAAACTAAACCATTATCATCTGACACTACTAACGTCACGATATAGCTGAAATACTGTTAATGTTGACATTAAACACCAATCAATCAATCTGACACTATTTGACCAAATGAAAAGAACTGCAGGAATGTTCATTTGATGAATCTCTCCAGAAATTGTGATTTGGGTGCCAATTCATAATTCAACATGGCTGCCTGAGCTGATACTCCAATTTGATTGGATGCGTCTTAAAGCTTTATTTTTAGCTCACCTTGCCATAGGCTATGTGAGCTTTTGTCATGGCTAAGCGTCTGTCGTCGTCCGTTAGCTTTTCACATTTAAATGTTCTTCTCTGAAACCACTGAACAGATTTGAACCAAACTTGCCAGAAATGTTAATTGGGTGGTCCTCTACCAGATTTGTGTTTTTGGTGCTGATTTGAAATTCAACATGGCTACCAGGGGCCATAATGTGTTCTCATTGGCTGAAATTTTAAAAATCTTCTTGTCAGAAACCACCAAGCCAATTGAATTGTTACTTTGCAGGAATGATCATTGGGGGGTCCTGTACTAAACTTGTGAATCGTTTGTTGATCAGAAATTCAAGATGGCAGCCATGACTCAACTTAAAAGTCTTCTCCTCTGAAAACAGTAAGTCAATTTAAAGCAAACATGGCATGAATGGTTCTTAGGTGGTCAACTTTCAAAATTATGTCCTGTGACCCTGACCTCCATCCAAGATGGCCACCGTCAGCATACATAGTTTTAACATAGGACCCTATGTGAAAAATGTTTAAACATTTTTTCCTCTGAAACCAGTAGGCCAATTTAAAGCATGGCATGAATGGTCCTTGAACGGTCAACTTTCAAAATTATATCCAGTGACCCTGACCTCCATCCAAGATGGTAGCCATCAGCGGACATAGTTTTAACATAGGACCCTATGGGAAATATGTTTAAAAATCTCCTCTGAAACCAGTGAGCCAATTTAAAGCAAACATGGCATGGATGGTCCTTCAGTGGTCAATTTTCAAAATTGTGTCCGGTGACCCTGACCTCCATCCAAGATGGACGCCTTCGGCGGACATAGTTTTAACATGGGACCCTATGGGAAAAATTGTTTTAAAATCTTCTCTGAAACCAGTAAGCCAATATAGCAAACGTCATCGATGGTCCTTAGGTGGTCAACTTCCAAAATTGTGTTCAGTGAACCCGATCTCTGGTCAAAATGGCCACCGTCAGTGGACATAGTTTTAACCTAGGACCCTATGGGAAAATTGTTTAAAAGTCTTCTCCTCTGAAACCAGTCGGCCAGTTTAAAGCAAACATGGCATGGATGGATGGTTCTTGGGTAGTATACTTTCAAAATTATGATCGGTGACCACGACCTCCATCCAAAATGGCTGCCATGAACAGACATAGTTTTACCATAGAACCCTATGGGATTTCAATAGTAACTTAGATCTACTCGGCATGCAGACACTCTTAAGAGGACTTATTTATGTCAGGTGAGCGATACAGGCTCACCTGAGCCTCTAGTTGGAAAACAACTCAATAGTTTTATATTTAATGTGCCGATAATGATCCTGTCAGTGGTGGTGTTACTTTACAGAGTGTGTTATTTTTTTTAGCAAATCAGAAATTCCAAAATGGACACCCCCGCATGACATAATTTAACATTGGAAAATGAATGTAAGCTTTCTTAGGAAGTATAAATATGATTGAACCTAATCTGTACTTCAATTATCATTGAAATACTAGTACTCCCTTGAAAAATTGTTTTGGTTATTTTTATGTGGATTGGAAATCCAAGAATGTCACAACTGCAAGACAAAGATTTTAATCATACCTCGAACCTTCCAACCTTTCTTGGTTGCAGGGCAGTATCCCATGCTATTTTTATTTTGTTCACTGCCCTTTATAATAAGCTCTACGTACTGTAATTCAAAGTCTGGTTGACAAGGTGGAAGAATGAGACTGGGAGTATCAGTTTTGAGGGGGCAGGAGCTAGTAGGATGGAGAGAAACTGGGATTAAAATATCTGGATACATTTTAAAGATTATTTTATACACAAGTTACTGGGGTATTAAGTAAAGTTCATAGAAATGTTTTACTCTGATAGTGATTGCAATTTGCTATTAATCTAAGACTAATTACAACTCTAAAAATTCAGAATCCTGTAATTTGTATTTTTACATTATTGATTTAAGAAATATAACCAATAAAACTTACCACCATGATATAACTGAAATATTGTTCAAATTGGCGTTAAACGCCATACACCTAACCTATCCAAAAACAATCCTTGTATTGACATTAAAATGTGAAGATATGGCAGGGTCTAGAGTGCTGGAGTTCATATTTTTGTGAATTATTCTCTCAAGCCATAGAAAACTACTTTATTTATGTAACTGTAACATTACAAATCAAATTTCAAACCTGTTCAAATACTTGAAAATTCCTCACAACTTCCAATCATTGCATCTAAACAATACATGGGAAATCAAATTGTCAGTTTTTGAGAAGACGAACACATAACTGTGATCTACAATGCAGCAGCTTAGAATGTTGTGTTTCTTCTTTCCAAAGAACAGACTTATCTGCATACTATCCCATGGCAAGATGTATTAAATACATGCATGCCACCTTTGAAAATTATATAGATACAAAAATGTATTCACATAGTAAAAACCATGCATTACATATGTTTTGAGGGTGATACTTTCAAGCTGGTAAAGTACTTTATTGTTGAAATGGTATGGTCTGTTGTGAAACCCCCAGCCTCTGGGTATACTGTAACTACTATCAACTCTGATATAAAGGTATCCTGGATAACATACAATGTATAATAGCTAGGGAAGGTTTGTTCTAAGTAAGAAAGGATATCATGTGAATGAACATGAGACTATCCAACTTCACACTTGGACAGAAAATGAAAGTAAATGAACAGGGATTTAGTTGTTCTATATTTCAGTCACAGTAGGGTCTTCAACAATGAACACAACTTGTACCTACTTCTAACCGTTATTCTTTCTTAATCAGACACTTCATAGAATTTAGGGTTCTACTCTCTGTGTCAGTGGGGTTGTTTTGTTCAATCTTTAGTTATCTGTGTAATATTTTGTAGATTGTTATTCCTCCTTTTGTCATTTTTTCCTTTGATCATTGTATTGCCTGTCCTTCAATTTACAGCTTATGATTACTATTCTTGTGGATATGCATTTCTAGATGTGCTTATATAATGTTTTTAAATGGTCGATGTTGCCTTGGTAACCAATCAAATAATATAATACAAAAATGATCCTAACATGACAACAAATGAGCACAGAATTTCGTGAAACATTGGAATAATTTTTAGACCAAGTGGATGTCTTCAATTGCTCAAAACTGCTGCATATAATGATGGGATAAGTCAGCACATTTCACAATCATGTAATCAATTACTTCTTCTTCCTAATACAGGATAGACTCGTAGGAACGAGTGAAATTATCCCGGCGTGGAGACTGAAAATTTTGAATTTACAATTAAACATTATTTACATAATTACATTATTTAGATAGTGTGGATGTTTACATGAATTCTGGAGGGAATAGGATACCCTCCAGACCAGACTTAAAGCTGTCAATGTCTGGTGCTAATGCCACTGAGGACGGTAGGTAATTCCAACTTCGGATGGTTCTTGGGAAGAAGGAAAATTTATATACATTTTTAGATGTTGTGATATGTNAAAATTTTCGTTCCGTGAATATTTCAACTTTCTTTTTGCATATCTGGTCATATCTTATTATTCCCAACAATTTTTAAGTAATGGTGATACGAAATAAGTGTTACAATCCCTGTTTCTATCTTCAAGACCGGTTTCGTATTTGAAAATTGTTACTTGTCCACCATAACACCTTACGTAGACTCTCGCGATGGGCGGTGCTGTAATACTGTAAATACGTATCCTATAAGTATGTGCCCGTTAAGTCAGGCTCAATTTTATCAATTTTATCCATAATTGGAGTGCTCCGAATTCCGGAGGAATCTTACCTGTACAAAGACAAAGACAAAGACAAGGTGCCTATCCATATATGCCAAATATGGAAAACTGTTACTACGTTTTACTATAAAATTGATCCAAATAAGGATATTTCAAAAACGAGGCAGGTGCGCGTGAACTAGCAACTTGTAAACAAAATGTCGGACAGAAAGAAGATTTTATGCATTCAAATTTTCAGATGGATATAAGTCTACCATGGATTGCTGCAGCGATTATTTAACACCTCAAGGTTTACCTAAATATATTTATCTTTCACCCCTGTTAATTTTTCCAACCACTTACAACGGAATTAGGACAAAAAACCGGCCGGTGTGAATCACTCCGGGCGCTGCTCCCATACGTTGAATGGGATCGATTCGTAACCCTAAATGGAGCACACGCGGAATGAGGGTTACGTTATCGTATCCACATTAACGGATTTTGGGAGATACTAACCCATATAGAGAAGGTGGCGTCACTCAGATTTATGTGTGAGCTGATGTTGTCCGTGATACTGTTTGTGTTGTTTCATTTTTATATTGTACTGTTGTAAATGTACCCGGATCTGCCTTTCCTAAATGTTCCTAACATATGTTTTTTTTAATACTGAGCGGTTAGAAATCCGACATGTCTGTCATTACAGAACATAGTTCAACTTAAAACCCAATGGGAAATTTATAAAAACAGCTCCAAATAAAGAGAAAGATTCACATTAATTTAAAGGAAATCATGCAAAGAATGATGCTAAGACGGACCTCTACCAAACATGGGATTTGGTACCGATTTGCTATCCAACATGTCTGAGATTTTCTAAGAGAAATGTTTACGATTTCATTTAGCTCACGGATATACGTATACACAGAATCTCTTCTTTATCGTTTAATAATATATTGCTTCAAATAGCACTGATGAGACTAATATAGGATTTAAAGGCACTTTCAACAATATTTCAGTTATATTGTCGCTCTCAGTTTTATTGAAACCGGAGTACTGGTGAAAACCTGCCGCATGTCACTGACAAACTTTATCACATAGTGGTGTATCGAGTACACCTCGCCTGAGCGTGATTTACACTCGCAATATAAATCAGGTATATCGTGTCATGTGTAGTCAGTCTCGACTGCAACGAATGATCTTTAGTCGGGTTCACAAATTAGGAAGCAATTAATGGACCTACCAAAGAATTTTCCACTGGGTAGCAAACTGAATGAACATTTTTCAGATTAATGGTTCTTGGGACTATTTTGAGATTTTGGACTTATAATCGTACTCGGAGTACAGATATACCAACCACATTCTGTCTTATGTGCATTCTTCGATCTTATTGTTATCACATATTTAGCTAAGACAGTCGTGGTCATTATCGAATGGTATTTGGATTTACCACTACCTGTGCAATCGGTGCCCATCATTACTAAAGTTATGAGTTCGAATCCCGTTCGCGTCTAGGTGTGCTCGATACAACGTTATATGATAAAAAAAGAAGTCCAGTGACTTGCGGCAGGTCGATGGTTTTCTCCGTGTACTCCGGTTTCCTCGACAAATAAAATTGATCGCCACGATATAATAAAAATATTGTTGACAGTGGCGTTAAACACCATGACCTAGCCCAATCCTATATTCACCTAGATCCTTCGATATGTACATGGTAACTTTCTTAAATATATCAATTATACCTGGTCAAACCACTCTTTTTTTTCTCTCACCAAAATGTAGAAAATATTTTCATTTAAAAATCTACGAATCAAATTTGTGTAGAAAACATCTTTTAAAAAAGGACCCCTAATTTAACTTGTTTATTGTTTATAGTTTGAATACACGTTGAGCTTGACTAGTGAGAGCATAAACAAATATTACAGTGTTAGATAGATTAAATGGAATCTTTAGAGATTTGAAACCTATGTACAGTACGTATATACAGTAAATACATTTCATTGGTCATTCAGTTAAAGTCAAGTCATTTTCGATAAGCTATAACTATCATTGGCATTTCCTTTCATGAGTTTGCAGAATGAATGAATCTACTGGGCGTTGTCATATAAGACAAAGACAACATTTTATTTATACAAACTCAGACACACAGGTGTACAAAAGGACATAACAAATTCACATTCTATATAAATACAAATAGACATATCATTTATGCAATACAATAACACAAAATAGTAAATAAATAACATACAAGAGAGAAATCGGACTGTCTAT